>JAAXYW010001595.1:0-20495 GCA_036851895.1 Orthonychiurus folsomi | reverse complement strand
TAAACTTATGTTACTTGTGTGTTTCGGGAATTCCCGGGATTCCCGGAGACCTGAATTTCGGGAATCTCGTTTCCCGGTTTTTATTTCCCAAACCGGGAATGCAAACCCTACTTCAAATCCCTTAGAATCGGGCTTTATGTATTACGGACAAATACAACCCGCCTTATGATCCTGGAAGCAACTTGTCTGTCCCCTCAATTACTACTGCGTATTGTAAAATCAAAATTGACAAATTATTTGATTTGAGTGTTGAAGGTCAGGATTCGTTGCAATTAATAATTACATGTTGTGTAGGCGGTGCGGAGAAGGAATATTTAACTTCCGCATGCAAAAGCTATTTGCTTCAAGGTGCATGCTTGCTTGTAAAAAAGAAGAGATTAAAGATGCATTAATCACAGGGATATGACGATTTTTATGTTGAGTTGCGCTCATGGTTTTACAGCAAAGCAAGTCTCCCGGGCATGTTTCAATGTATTAAAATATGGACTGGGAAAAACCAAGAAAAATGATCATGTAGTGACTGATTGCTGGAGTGGTGGTCAATGCAGTTCTGGCGTGGAATTATATAATGAAGACATTCTTAGACTGGTTTTGATCCGCAGGCATTTTCTTTTGTTTCCGTCCATCAGTCAAAAGGAAGATTTTTAACTTGGTCGCTAATTTCTTCATAAGCTGCCCTGCTCCCAGAGTACCGCGTTTCTTGTGTAGTGTAGAGAAATAATTTGATTAATTACAGCTTGATTAGAGACGCTCCTTACTTCTTGTCTGTCTTAAATACCAATTTGAGTGATTGAACGAATGAATGAGTGGCATGCTCTGCCCATGATTTAATTTTGTACATGACGTTTCGAATTCTGTGCACAAAATTCCATATATTGCACCGTGTACAAAAAGGGCGTCAATTATTTTTGCTGCTTGTTGAAATTACTGAAATATATTCGTGACGATTTGTTTGACTAAAATGCATTGCTTATTCGTAAGTAGCCATTTGTCAAAATTTGAACTTGATTTCACATTTTAATTTTTCCGCAATACACAACGTTGGCTTTTAACAATAATTGCATTGTTTAAATCACAAAAACAAAGAGGCTCGCCTTCATCGCCTTGAACTGTTTGCATTGGTATTAATTAATTTGTTATTTTGTAAATTGACAGAACCCCATCCTTTGCACAAATAATGAGTTTCCGTGCGTCCACTTTATTTGAATATTAGAGCACACAAACATTGCAATCTCATCATGTCACTTGAGAGGTTTGACTGTTGTTGTGTTCAACAAAGCGAAGTAAAGTGATTTAAGGAGTTTTGAATCTAATTTCCCATTTGATGTTTTTACTTCGCTTGCCAAACATTTAACGCCCACCTTTGCGAATTCTTACGGCTTGGCGCTTGTCTTTTATCTTCTTGGAATTGGTTTGCCGCTTTGCTCAACAAAACAGCTTGTAAAAAATGCGTGAAATGAGCGAGATCAAAAGTGTGCACATCTGCAGGGCAGCTACTTGGCATGAGGTTACACCTTATTATCCTCAGGGATGAGCTCATCATCATAAAATATTTGTGAATTTACAAGAAAAAATTTGCATTTAGATTTAGTTTTGTGAATGGTGAGTAATTACTCGTATTCACCACAGGCAGCCGTCAAAGCCAAAGCCCATCCCATCGACCTGTGGGTACGGAAAATGAAAGTTTAAAGCAATCTACATTCACTGCATGTGTAGTAAATACCTTACATATTGCAGTAGTGAGGAGCTACTCCTCCTTTACATTTGATTTATAGTTTATTGATGAACAAAAAAAGAAACGAAAGTGTTAATTGCAAAATGGATGGGAAACCAATTTTGTCATCATTCGTTCATGTGCGTCATATGTAATAATATAATGAGAGATGATCTTGGGGTTGGATCTATTTAAGTGACGATGATGACATGTTCTATGGCAGGGGAAAAATGGATGTATTGAGTATTTCTCATCTCCTTGTGGTTTTTTTCTTTGCAGTTCTATTTCCTGTCGTTCACTGGTCGTCAAAATATAATGAGAACCTCACCCTTCAGTCCCAATTTGGTTCAAGTGCGACTCCGGGTTACAACCAAGGTTGGTTTTACGAACTTTTTTCTATTTTTGTAATTTGTATGCATGACGCTCAGTTTTTAATTGCTTAACCTAGGATTGGTTGACTAGGTTAGCTTTTCACGCATACGTTCCATACAGGGCGTAGCTAGTTACAATTTTAATAGAATTTACATTTCAATAAACCCATTATTTATCATATGTAAAAAGCTTATCGGTGCATATTTGCGTTAGGTTTTGTCAGCCACCCACACAAAACTGAGTCTCCCATTCCATAATTTTCATAATGTGCTTCTAAAGCCGTAGGCAAGAAACCTTAAAGAAAGTTCTCAGAAAACTAGTGGAGTTAAATGACAGGTATTACCATTTTGGTAACATTGTGTGCTTTTTCGTACACGACTCCAATATTAGAAGTTTCCCAAATAACATGTGCTTTTCACCGCAACTTTTCTCCCAGTCGGCAACCCGCCAATCCGCTTGTAGCAGCATGATGCGCGATGACGGTCAAACCCAAGAGCAAAGTCAAGCATGTTTTTCCGCCCCATTGCCATTATAATCAAAAAAATTGACGAGTTTCGCACGTGTGCAGCCAAGCAACAAAAACCCCTTAATGTTTTGAGATTTCATTTTAAGGGATCCTGACATGAAACCATTCATTTTTTTTCATGGAGTTTGTTTAATTTTTTGAAGGAGTTTACAAAGAACTGAAACGCGTGATCCCCCCTGATATTTGGCTTCACCGAGATGTGCCGGGAACCTCAATGTCAAGGAAACCGACATGGCTAATCATTGGCTACAAAAGTCTGGAGAAGACATTGGACAGCTCCCTGGAAGCCACGTGGAAGGAGTGGACTGGGGTTCGTCATATTTACCTCAACTTACGCCATGACTTTGAAATCCAAAGGATCAGTTTCCTTCATCGCGTTCACCCCCGGGACAACCTGGATCTATTCATGTACATAGTCCTTATGGAGATTGGAAATGTTCATGAAAAAAATACAATTTGGCTCCTGGACTTCGTTCAGCGGATGAGGATGGAGCGAATGAAAGGATTCCTCACCGTCTACTCGGAAGTGGAACAAGAGATTTCTCTCATTGATAATGAGTATTTTAAATATTTTACTAAACATATGAATTCAAAATCAAAGAAGTCCACAGGAACGACTCTAACGATGACTCCTCCGCTGTCCTCCCCGTCATCATCTACTGTGTCAACACCTTCAAGTAGCAGCGGAGTGAGCAGGACGCTATTTACCGGGGAAGACTTGACAATTGTTGATCATGCATCAGAGATTAATGGAAATCTGAGATTGATTGAGAAAATCTTGGAGGAAATGGGCCAGCAGCCTATAGGGGATTACTTTTGAGAGATGAAGGCCGAATAATGGACATCATACTACATAGTCGCTTACTACAAATCGGGGTATAAACTATGTAATTTATCGACCAAAGAGAATTTTAATTCATGGAGTTTTAATTAATTGTTGTATTACTATAAACTTTTTATTAAGTATATGTTTGTATTTCCTCCCTCCTAATGCGTAATGCAATCAAGGACAGGAACAATCTCCTCGCAAATGATCACCACAAAACGTGATGTATTCCATTATTGTAAAATGTCGTTGTACATGACTGTAAAAATTATTTCATTCCAAACAATTTTTGAAGCACATCTTTATTGCCGGACAATCTCATTTGCGAATAACAGGTTTTCATTCCTTCTCACAGCTACAAGCGTATGTACAATTAAATGTCTTTTGTGATTTCCAATTATCTTGATATATCTATCTGTTCGTTATTGTATATTCTTATTATTGTTGTCTTACGTATTTTGTTCTACAATGTCATAATTTTCAGTAATGACTGGATTCAGTTTTTTTTGGTGAATAATATTTGTCTATGCATTCTTCGTATGTGTGACTTTGACTTATGATCCATTATTCTATTACTAAAGAGGCGCCGGTGCACCCTGTCCTGCACAACACATTTTTAATCAACTGCAAAATTTAAATAATTTTTCCAAAATTGGAGATAACTTCATTTCGCAAAGCCTAAGCAAAATTTGAAAGAATTGATATTATTCGAACGAGCTGGACCGATTAGAGAAAAGAAAGAAAATCGGATATGAAACGACTACTATTTGTTTTTACCGCAGAAACACATAGCTAAACACTCGCCTTCTAAAGCTAAATACAAAATTATGTATTCAAATGTATTAAAAAGCTACTAAGCTCTTTTACAAATCTACATAACTACCAGTTTCTCAACTAGGAAAAAATCAGTACTATCACTTGAATTGGAAACACCAATGGGCATAGCAGTCTTCCAGATAACTCCAAAATCTCTGCCTGCATCCACAAAAATGGCTAGTAATATATACCAACAATTGGTTAGTAAAATAATGCCAACCATTAATTTCAAAATAATCTACGATACCGTACTACACCCTCACTAAATTAAGTTAAAGCGATTAATTCGACCCAAGTTTTTTCTAAACCTGAAGAAATAGCAGACTTTCTGAAGGCTTTACGTGGTGTTGAGTGTCTTCATCTAGCTTTGATTCATTGTTACTCTAAATAATCTCAGTATACTTGTGATCATCCCTCCTCCCCATATTCACTAACCACACAAAATTGAATGCAGTCAACAGACGGGGAAGTACTTAGCAAACTTAGCTCGTTGCTTCATTTAATGTTGCATGGAAGGTACTAGGTATTAAACACCTGGATCCAAAAATAAATATGGCAACATTAAAGCTACTCTATTTAAAACTTGAAAGCCTATATCTCCCGTTATACTCAAAAACAACCCTAGTGGAACCCAATATTGGCACAAATCACCGAATGAGCACATAGCTTAGACAAACAAAAATGTAGAACTCAATTAGGCTTCAGAATTTCTAACTTATTAGCCTCCTCACATCAAATTGTATTGGGATAGTTTCGAAGACATCAAGTGGATTTGTCGCTTTCCTCATCGTCATCATCTTCGTCATGAGTATGGGTTACTTTCCTTGGAGTTTCGGGGCGCAAATGCGGGACAACACTTTGGCTCCTCTCCAAGTACTGTAATAAAAAATACTTATTAAGGGAAATCTTCGCAATCCGAGTCCACTCCTTCCGTCGGACACTTGGACAGGAAAGGAAGTATAAATTTAAATTCCAAATGCTAAATTTCAAAAGAATTTGAAAATTTCTAAAGATTACAACAATACATAAAAACAATATTTTGTAGTGTAGGTAGGAAAAGCAAATAAAACAGAGTTTGCTACTCACTATATATGACAATGGCTAGAGCAAAAAACAACTCATAAATATTTATGTAATTCTGAAAAAACGGATTTTAATAAATTGCACTTGAACTGTGCTCTGGGCAAGTTGTAAAGAATTATGAAAATGGTCGAGCAGCATACTTGGAGCAGCAAGTAAAAATGAAATAAAGAAGAAATGTTCGACTCAAGTTAATCTAGGCGGGACGTGTAGGTAAGTAATGTTTTGCCTTTGGTTTAGCAGACTGGATTGCTCTCCCCTCAGCTGCTTCCTTTTCGTCCAAAACAGAGGACTGCCTAGACCTTGAGAATATTTGACTGTCAATTTCAAATCGTTGCTCGTGAGCCACAGTGGATTCGTGAGGCATCTGCAAAAACAATGAAGATGTCATCAGTTTCTTTTGTTTGCTTGTGAAGAAATGTATTTTAAAAACTAACCAGCATGGCCGGTGCGCGGAACATATAACTGAATGGATAGTACATGAGATTTAGAAAAGTGGCTGCATACAGATCGGCATATCTCACGACTTGGCTGGAGAAAAATGTCTGACGAGAACCGGAGCGAAACAAACTTCCAAGCATTCCATAAGCCAAATCCATTTCGTGTGTCACCTCACGAATGGATGACCTCACTTTGGAAATATCTGGCCTTTCGAGTGTGCTGCTGTCTAAATTCCTGTAATAGTGTAATATTTGTATTATACAACCCAATTCAATGCAATACACACAACCCAGAAATATAAGACATACTTGTAAGTTTCTCCAAGCATTACGTCTAGTGCTTGCAATTTTGAAAAGAGTTGACATTTGTCAGTCCAGACATGAAGTTCCTGAACCAATTCTGGAACAATCAAGAACGTTCTCCACCCCTGAATCTTCTTTGATTTCAATATATCTCCAAAGATATGGTCTCCGATGTAAAGCACATCTTTTCCTTTGGCACCAATCAAGTCATGCAAGACGTCGCAAGATCCTAGAACATAAGCAAGCATTTATTAAAGTATTAAAATTCTGGTTAAACTCAATATCGAAAGCTGACCTCCGGAATAAACATGTCCTTGTTTGAGCGGTCCAACATGGGTTCCAATCCTTAGAGCACCTGTGTTTGTGTCCACTTGCCTCAGAATAGTTCCTTCCTTAAAAAACAATGGCTTCCTTGCATCCAGCACAATACAATCAAAGTATGTCTTCCAATTCCTATGGGGGTCGGTAGGCTACAAGATAGTAATTTTAATTTTTAATTTTAAAATCTTGATACATTTTCTGGATAAACCTCTCTTACCCTGGGCCCGTGCGAGTAATCAAAGAGATAATTCATGATCTTTTCAGTGTACCAGTACTCAGAATTGGTAAGAAGAAATACTTTGACTCCACATTCTCTCATGCGATATAGCAGCATTGGAAGACGTTCGTCCTTCACAACATACTCTTCCATATTCTCCACCGTCTTCAATTTCAGATCCCCCTATTGTATAATAAATAGAAAAATTACTATTTAAACTTCATTTTTTTTCGTTTGAAGTTTCTTTTAGAGTGAAATGGCAAACCTTCTCGTGGACCCAGTCAACGGCGTTACGAACATCCTGGAAAATGGACTTGTAGGACATAAAAAGTTCGCCACATTTAACTCCGGTCGGTGTCCTGTACAGAAAACACAAGAAATTGCAAACGTCATTACGGTATGAGACGCCTTAAGCGTCACTCAACTGAGATTCCCCACAAGCCTAAGAACAAAATAGAGCTGGCGGGCCATTTTGCGAATTTATTTTTCCCCACTCGCTCGGAAAACACGGACCTATAGATGCGTGCTAGCGGCAAGTAAAAATATTACCCATACATTTGGAATGTGGGCAAGGTAAGAATTCTGGTTTTGCAAGCTAAATAACAATTTTACAGTTTTAATTTTACTTCACCCCCAAGTCAAATAACACTGAAACGTTACCTGAGCCAAGAATTCAACTTTATTTCTAGGTGTCGCCAGTTGCTGCGGCTCTTTATGGAGAAACGCTTCTTGGGCAACTTATACTCGACACCGACATTTATGTCATGGTTAAAGCCGGAAGGCGTGAATACGTTTTTGGTAAAACATTTGCCCCGTAATAGCTCATTATCACTTATGCGTTTCGCTCTTAAATAGGAAATCAACAGAAATGCGTTTTTGTCTTGCCAAGGAATCTTAACCCAATTTGCTTTCCCTCGTGATGCAAAATTCTCGCTTTCGTTCACAACTTTAAGCGCATTTCATTGCAAAGTGGCACGACATGTTTCACTTCAACATTTCCTTTTTACTGTATTGATCTTTCCATTAACCTTACTCCCCGAGGGAAATGTAGAAAAACTTAGAATTAAACGTTTGTTTAGCCTTAGCATACTTAGTAAATGGGTCCCCCGAAATATAGCCCAACGTAGGGTTTCGCAACATTACAATAATCCAAACTTAAAACATGCACAGGAATAAATGGGCTTTAAAAATTAGTGACAGAGATTCACAGTATCCAACTCAATCCAGCAAAATCCTGGCTTCGGCGCTTTTCGAGGGCAAACATTTGGCTTCTGAAATAAACCTAGCTTTAAAGTTACATTATTCAACGGCGCAGGTTCTCAGAATATAAAGAAGTATTAAGTGTGCAAGATCGATATACAACTTATTTAGTATGTTCCAAATATAAATCCAAACATGCTCGTTAAAAAGTGTATCAAACCCGCAACGCTCAAAGCAGGAAAGCTTATTCGGGGAACAGTCGTATAAAATTTCATTTGCATAAGTAAATGGAAATGGAAATGCCCGCATCTAAGCTGCTACCTTGGCAAAATTTTGTGCCTGGTACTTTGTCAACCACAAACGATTTCCTACTTACGTGGTGCTCTGTGGTGTATTGGTGAAAAAATCAATAAGACATGCGAGGAGATACGTTTCTGGTAGATTGAACAAAGTGTTGAGGACGTAAACACGGGATTCATCCAGGGCCAAGAACTTGTTTGGATACAGTTCATATACCTCAGACCTGCAGAACCACAAATGTATTATTAAAGCGTGCCAATTATAGTATAATATTTTAATATTGAAAAGTGCACACATGCAACTTAACGTGGAAAGATGCATTTAATTAATTAGAGATCGTGTTAACGTACTGCTTAAGGAATTGGAATCCGTGGCAGCAAATGAGGATGTTTCCATAGGCATCTACTTTCAAGAGGTTTCCATAAGTTGAGTCAAACCACAGGCCTCTGGAATACACAAACTTGCGTTCATAAGAATTCGACACTAGACAAAAAAGTTCACTCATTTTCACCTTAAGTTCGATGTTATACTAATTGCACAAACATTGCACCTAATGCAGTTTTGCTATGTTAGGGACAGTTGCATGATCTCTCAATCGTCTCTCTTCTGACTGGCACGAATTGTGATTTCGTTTGCCTTAGAGAAGTTAATTATAATGGATTGACCCTGTTCTGACTGAAACTAAAATTGCAGTTGCACACATTCAACAGCAAAGTTCTAAACACTGGTGCTGTATAAATACATCTATATATACAAAACTGAAATTAATACTCTGAATTAAACAAGCCATTGCTGCTTTACTGGCAGTTAAATCTACCTGACTAAAAACCCAGTATGCATTCAATAGTTTTATATAAAGGTCATTCCAGTTATCCTATTACGAGCACAACATAGAATTCCTGGCCAGAAATAAATATATTTTGCGTTAGAAACCATATAAAGCACCTTAAAAATTGTTTTCCTCTGACAAATCATATGTACAAAGGGTGACAAACCAATATCATTGCAGAGTCATCAGAAAAACATTAACTCTCTTTTTACAATTCGTGATGACAAATCGCAAGTGCAGTTAGAGAAATCAGGCTAAGCCTTATTATTGGAAATTGGGCCATTAAAACAAACTATGATAATCTTATTTTATTACCATGCCCAATTTCGCAACATGCTTAAGGCGTGGCTGCAGCAATGACGAATATATAAACGCCAAATGTAGAGCTTTTCAACGCTGAATTTGTTATATTGTGAAGGAGAGAGGAGAATATGATCCTTAAATCCCTTGTAATTGAATTACCTTATGGGAAATGACGCATCATACACAAACTCATTCAGCTCATTAGGATAGCCCATGGCCACTAGTCTCCTTTTCACCAAATCAAAGCCCAACATTTCATACTGTGGAGATTTGTACACTGTAAACAACAGAAAACATCTGTAAATGGATGGAAAATTTTACACATCAAATGTGACCTGCCCTTCAACCTGAAGTTATTATACAATGTTATCATAGACTAAACTGCGTTCTTCACCTGATTAGATATTCACGATATGATATAATAATTCATCCGAAATACTCAATTTTGAAGTGTGCAACAACGGTGCAGTCGCCATATTGTGTGCTTCTTCTGACATATTTAATGAAACAATAAAAAGCTGGTCAATACTCACCCGCAAGCGTGTAGTCCATATCAAATCCAAAAAACTTTATCTTGTCCAAATGAAGGCTCCGGTTGACAAATATCCTGGGGAAAAGATAAACAAAGACATTAAATTTCATTGCGTGACGGGATTAGTATCAAAAGTAATATGAAAAAACATCTGCAATCTACGCTTTAGACATGTCTGCTGGAGCACAATTTAAAAAATGATCCATTTTCACAATCACTAATTGGAGGTCAGGTCAAGTTGGTCAACCAGACATTCATTACAAGAAATCAAACACCCATGAATGGAAGTCCAAATGACAAATGAAGGCAGGGGGAACATTAATGGTCCCTTGTTTGTGCAAATTATAAACTTTGAATGACCTAACCTATTGATCCCCAGCCCCAATTAAACTAATCAAACAACCATTTGCAGTTAGTTATTGGTATGACCTCGTAAACAAGTGATTTCGTGGACCACACCACGTATCGTAAATCGCAACATGACACTAATCATTCTCATTTTATTGATCGCGTGCTGACCAGCATTCTAACTCATGAGTAACCCATGTCCATGAAGCCTAGTTTCGGCGGCTCCAAACCTCCAATTTCCTCTAAGTTTGGATTTGAACAGAAAAATTAGAATAAATAGAACAGACCTGTGGCCCAAGTCCCTTTCATCCCCCAAATTGAGGGTGTCTAATGTCAATTCAGCGTCATCAGCTTCATATGAAATCCCTGTAGACGTCGGTGGAAGACTCATATTTCCCCAGACCGCAACCCCTCCCGGGCTTTGGCTGAAGGGATTCATGTATGGGTTTTCAGAATAGGAATCCGATTCCGACAAGGATGACGGGTTTCTTTGAACAGGTCTGTGACCATGGACACCGTTGTTACCGGACTCTTCAGCATGGTTCGTGGCCCGACTCACTACAACTGGCTCGCCCGCTCCTCCGATTCCACCAGGCATTTTCCCGAACAAAAATTATCGATTCCGACAAAACGGCAGGGTGTCACAATCTCAAAATCCAAAGCGGACGACAATCAAGTCAAGTTTGTAAATTAGTTAAAACAATGAGGGATGTTCTTCAGGAATCTGCTGTTTCTTCACTGAACTATGGTTTCGGACTGCTTCGTCGTAGAGCGTAAATGCTAACGCAGTGGAATATGCAAAAACTGTTGTTTTGTTTGCAAGACCACACTCACACACGTGTTTATCTGTTCAAGGGAAGACGTGTGTGTGTAGGTGTAATCTGAGTTTTGCACTACACGACTACGACTCCTTCAGGCAGTCAAATTACTATTCAACAGACTTTATCTTCCTGGATGAAGTATGCAGAAGGTGGATTTGTATTTTTGAACGTGACTTTTCCAGCACGGACGGTGCGGTGGAAATTGGAATGAAATGAATTCCGTGAGAAATGTGTATTGTATGTTACGTAATAATTTTTATCTGGACGAAAGATTTAGAGTGAATAGAAATTAAAGTTGCGGTTTCTGTGTTTTGGTTAGTTGTCACTTGAGCTAGTGCTGGGAGAGGACTGACAGGAGGATTTCCCGTGTTAACCCTTTATACGAACGGATTGTGCTGGCCATGCACGTGCGGTGCGGATCCCACTCGCTCCGTCCGTCCGCCCATTTAGCCATTGCGGTCCTTAAGCCCTCACAACTAATCTCCCATTTATTAATTTAATCCCCTCTCTTTAAATCCCTATGTTCCAATTATTCTGACCGGATGCTGCAGACCAACGAAGACGCAGAATGCAAAGAATGAAGACGTAAATCTTCGTTAGTCTAAATGTTTACTGTCCGACACCTGTGTTGTGTTGTAATTTTTAGGTTTTTTCGTAAATGAGATTTTAATCGTTTTTGAAACTTGTTTGTATTGACTCATATGACATGATGTAATGTGTGGAGGGATATACAGTCGAGGCTCGATATTAGGGACTATTTGGGACCCAAAAAATTCGTCCCTATTAGTGAGAAGTCCCTATCAGAGGATGGCCAAATACATATGATAGAATGGCATGGAAGTAATTCCGTTCCTTCCAAACCGTCTCTCTTAGAGAGATAATCCCTATTAAAGGGGTACCTATTATCGAGCCTCGACTGTACAAATAATTTGGTTCCTTTTCGTTGATTCGCTTTGCGCAATTCGTAAAAAAACATGAAAGTGAAAACAACGAGTGTTTGCATTTATTTTTAGAATACGCCCCATTCCTTCCATGCGTGCGTGAAACTGGAATTATGATAGAAAAAAATCACGACGATGGATTGCCGGGCTATTTTGGTGATTTTTATGCTCGACTATGTTTTCGCAGGTTCGAACGGAGTTGTTTGCGAAATCTCAGAAAAGGTCGACCACGATACCATGAAGTGGGTGTTTGTTATAAAACGAGGTTTCCGAGAAAGGCAGGAAGTAATGTTAATGTAGCCTGAAAAGCAATGCAAGGTCTGAGTAGGGGAAATCAAACACCAATAATATTTTTGTGGATGACGCTGATGAGGGAACAACATTTTGGAATAGGAAATGTCACATCACAAACACAGCCTTTAGCAACATTCAAATTTAATGGGGGGCTATTTGTGAAACATGTGTAGGGCAGGTGCACCCAAAAGCTTGGAGACCTTGAGTTGAAAATAACGCAGAGATTTATGTGTGTAAACTTTTTTTCGCCTGCATGTTTCCCTTCATGCTACAATGCCAAAACGCTATTTGCTGGAAGATTTAAAAAATAATAATTTTCATAATCAATAATTTAAAAATTATTGGTTTTTGCTTGCTATGTAAACTAGTTTCGTTGTAAACGCCCGTGCCCTGTATGCTGAAGTACAGCAAAATATAAAAATAACAGCTTCCGCCTGCATGAAGCCGCGGCGGGAAAAGAGCGAGGTGCCTTGAGAAAACCTACGGTAAAAATCGCATAATCTGAGTCAGAACTGCTGACTATTGCACTAGGCAATATGTGCATTAAGCAATGTGCTACTTATTGCTTTGGTGCTTGTCCAATGTGTTTCTCACCTTGTGGAAAATAACCAATAATCAAGGAGTATCACAGGAAAATATTGCACAACCTCGGAGGAAACAAAACGGATTTAAAATAAATATGTTTTAACACATTGCTGGTCCAAGTGACCTTTTCTTGATCTCTAAGCTTTATCCGACAACCGTATTACATGACATAAATTCAAAAAAACAGGGAGCTAGCAGATTACAATGTATGCACAGCCAATGAATGACAGGAGCGGATGAGTGTTCGGAGGAGTGTCATATGTGTAAAAAAATATTAAGCGTTTAAATGTTGAATCACGAGTTGAAGTTGAACCCCAAAAACACACCTTTTTCCTCGACCAATAAGAGAGAGGCGATACGACTTATTTTTCACAACTATTTCGTCATATGTTACAACCCATTACCAGCAGGACAGGATCAAAAGGAAAAATGAGGTCAACTTAAATTAAATTGCAATGAACAGACATTCAATCAATTGAAAAGTGATAGCGACATTGCTATATCTGCGACGCATTCGTATCCTTAAGCTTTCGCCGATCTGTCGGGCGGCATCCTTGTCAATGAACCGAATGATTTGCTGCGGATTTGTTGCACATTCAAGCAAGGCACACGGTCTGCACGTTATCAAAAATGCATGTCAAAGCTATCGGTTATTTCTCGTCCAAATATACTTGCTTACAAAAATTACATCGTGGTGTAGTGCGGCGGATAAATGAAATCCCAGATAGGCCTGAGTGGAGCATACGAGGGACTATTATCAAATATGCGGATCAGCTAATTTCTATCAGGTTTTTGTAAACCACGCATTACGAAATTGACAAGAAGTGATCACAAGAGTATCACAAACAAATCCGTGGTTGGGATATTTGTGAGACAACTGTTGTTCCAGAATTCACCTTGTATCAAAATACATAAAATGAATGTCAAATGCACCTCAACAAATACATCTAGTCTGCGCACAAAAAAGTGACAAGACACAGAAGCGTAGCAACTATCTAAATAAATATTCTTCGACACATTCAAATGAAACAAATGCTCTCTAGAGTGGTTTTTGAAGGTAAGTTTGCGCACTGTTTGGATGAGAAAAACTCAACCCAATGAATTCCAAAAAAGTAGAATACACGTTTTGTGCAATTTGTATAATGTAGGACACAAACATCTGTATCGCGGTTTTGAGCTGAGAATGCTCAGTCAGAAGCACGCAACGCAGCATAGATTTATAAATCTGTTGCAGGGGTACATGTTACAAGTATGCATGCTAGCTAATGTCAAAAATATATTAGCTCAAATTATCGATCTTCCAAACGGAATCACAATAAGTTAGTCATGACTATGCAAGAAGAATGTATAATCATGACTAAGGAGACTCAAAATGTCTATGTCAGTCTTGTGTAAATAATGCAAGCAAAAATTATTCGAATTGCCTAAAATGTAAAATTTATGCGGGTATTATCAAAATTAGAGTTTTATAAGCAAGCATGAAAGCAGTCTTTCGTCCTAATTAGTTTATCATCTCAGAGGACAGATATATAACTACAAGACAAGTAGAGAGAGGCTATAAAAGAGATACCATTTAAAACAGTCTAACTCTGTAAATACGTATATACAGCTTAGTTGGGGCACATGTGGTTGGCCTTATGGATTCGGGTATCAAAATGAAATGTTGCGTTTTAAAACTAAAAATTACATAACATATTACCGTTTTTGGGCGTCACGATACCACTTCTTGCTCATCTTAGTGAAATCCGACCCATTTGCCGCAGACGTGTATTGGGATTGAAAGTAACCTGTGGTGAAACTGTATTGACCAGGTTCAGTAGCATCCGATGCATGTGAAGTTGGAATCGGAATCGGGTTTGGCGTTGGAGTTGCACTCTTTGGTCGATTCAAATTTTCACCGATGTCAGTGCTGGCCGTTGAAAGAGCTCCATCCAGGGAAATATATTGCAATGCGTCTTCAATCTCAGGATCAATGTCCATTTTGTTCAACTGGATTGATTGAATCTACAGGTAATTAGTTCACGAGTTATATTTCTCTGGAACTATGAATATGTGAGCTTATACAAAGTAAAGCAGCGGTATTTGCAACTGTTCACTTTCAACTGTAAATGTGTACTAAATTGTCTTATTGTCGTATCTGACCCAAATATTAATTACATTACCTTGGTAATTCAACTTACCTCAAAATAGGAAATTGTAGGATTGATTCTTCATGCAGGCAAACTCGACGAGCAATAATATAGAGCACAATTCTATGAATGAGAAATCCCTAGCCGGTCTCGTCCAGTATAGACCGAATACTCTTCGATTTGTGAAGGACTCGCTTTTTCTTGCAAAGGAACTCAAAATGTTGTGTCACTACACAGATCCGTCACATGGACGAATTCGTAAACCTTAAGAATCCTCAGAAATATAATCGTTTTATATATACGGGGTTCAACCACAAACTTGGCGACCTGTCTAGATAATAATATTCTGAAGTCAGTCCGGGTATATTCATTGGTTGAAGTCGTTTCGGATATAGTTAGCCTGGCCGGGCTGGATAGCTGGGTTGCGTAAATGAATGCATAGCTGCATCCGGGACGGCTTCCATTTCCTTGAGAACGAATCTTCAAAACCAAAGACATTGTACCGCTTAGACAACAAGTCGTATTTATAAATCCCCCTTTCTTAAGTGAATGAGTCTCCATCCTTCCAAATATGCTGTGCGCTGTCTGACATCCCATGATGAGTCTTATTAGTGACACATGAGACCATACTTCGAGCATTCGTTGAAAGAGTAGCCCATGTCGATATAATTGAACCTTTCAGATAAAATCAAGTTCAGAAATACAATATGAGCATTTCATGTCTTCAACGTGTAAAGGCAATACTACACTAAAAATTAGGGGAAGCGATTTTGCATTACGTAGTGCTTAAACGCCTTGGAGTATAAATAAACAAAACCTGCAGGCGAATTTTGTTGTATTCAGTACTCCAAATTTAATCGCCACTAATACGTTCTGCGTAATGTTTACATTGCTATACTAATTTGAAAATGAAACACCCGCTCCATTTATTAATCCTTACTTACTTTAAACAATTTCGGCATTAATAGGTAGACATAATTCAACAAAATTGGCCTTTGTACACACATTAGAAAAGCTCTTGTCGCACCTACCTCAGAAATAATGGCTTTGAAAACCGTTGGAAGCTTTGAATCTATTGAATCACCACAAGAATTACCAAAAGTGCACGACCGGTCACACCGACGAACCACGCATCGCCTTAATGATGAAGCTTAGAACTCAGGGTGACTATTCCAACAATCGAGCAATGTCACGAACTCACGAAGTGTTCTCCTCAGTAATTAGGTTTGGTGTAGGAGACCTAGTAGGTGAATTGAATAAATCTTGATTTTATAGTTGAGTTTCAGCTTAGTTTTATTTTCACCTTAAATATTTAATTTCTTATTTTTGCTTCTACTATTAACTGATTTTTTTTAGGTCCGTGGACTTAACACTTTACCTGTGATAAACTTCTACGCGTGTTCCACCACGGCCTATTTGATTGAACATTAGGCACGTACCCGTTGCACTGAAGAAAATAATGGAAGCTGGAGAAGAAAAACATAAGTCCGCCACCACGGCTTCACCCCAAGACACTGATTTGTTAGATTAGCTTTGACGTGAAATTGTAAAATTGCAACTAGTGTTTCATCTCTATGTTGCAGTATTCATTAAAAGCGTAGGGTGTGCAGTTTTGTGTTTTCAAGCAATTACACGTTTAATATTTACTCCTTCAATAAATTTTGAAAACCGGTTGCGTGTTCTATGTGTAGCAAGAAACAGCCTAGCCTACATACAGTGAAATAAATGTGAACTGTTAGCAAAAGTCATCTCCAGAAATTAAAATTTTTTATTATCCTAAACCAAATTTCAGCGAACTCTCCAAGCATTCAGTTATATTTGTATTTAACAAACTAGAAAATCCTGCTGTATACAAATGTATGTGCACATAATAATAAATCGCACAATATAAAATCCTACAGTTAATTATTTTATGCTACTTTGAATATACGAATTGCTTCTGCTTTTATTAATTGAAATGAGATTTCATGCGAAACAAAAACTGTTGAACTATTAACAATTGAACGAAATATTAACAGATTCAATAAATCACATTGTTTGGCTAAACATTAACATACTTTGTTGGGTAGCAGGGACAAATATTTTACTGAGTACATGCGAAATGTCGACTTCCTCTTCGATTGAATCACCACAGAAACAAAGGCAGTCACAATCTCGTTTCAATCTTCGGACTTCCTCACCAACTGCTTCCTTTTCCATTTCATTCAATCGACTCATGTTTTCTACAATAGCTGGCGGAACTGGATTTTCCGGATACATTGTTTTCACATCCCGAAACATTGCCGACATGGTATTGCTGAGGAGAAGCGTCTTTTGATCATCATCCAGAGTAGCGGGACATTTTCCACTTCCATTGAAGTTTTGTAAAACCAGCTTCCGAGTTGCCAACTTTCGTTTTTTCTTCTCCTTCTTCATCTTCTTCTCAAGCTTAAGGTACTCGTGCATTAGTGCATTGTATTTACTATGTTGATCGCAGGGAGCTGAGGATGAATCCCGACAAGTGTCACCGTTTTCTTTTTCTGTGAAATTGTTGACTGAACACACATTTTGGGTTCTGGGTGCACGCCGTTTAGGAACACTCCTTCGGAAAAGAACGGGAGCTCCTTCGATTGGCAATGAATTACGAGCAGTTTGTTCTGAAACCCTTGACTTTTTCTCTTCAAATTCCAAGGGTTGTTTTTGTGCTCTTAGAGTTGCATATCTTTGGTTTGGTAGCACAATTCCAACAGGAGGGCTGTTTGTCTTTGGAGATACTGTTAAGTACATTCGAATAGGTGTTGCATACTGTTTCTTCAGTTCGTCAGGATATTTCTGGTCCTTAGGAACATTCTCTGTTTGTGGCAAATCTTCAGTATTATCCAGCTTATGTTCTTGTGTCTTTTTTGGCGTACAATAATTGCTCTGTAATAATTTGTGTTGCTTGCCAAACATAGTATCTTCATAGAACAAGTCCGCTTCATCCATGCACAGTTCAGTAGTATTAGATTTGAAGTTCGATGTGATGGGGTATCGATTTTGAACAAGCATTGATAGTAACTCGGGCTCAGCAACTGTATCCGACGAGACCTCATTGACTGACGTAATAAGATCCTCTGAACTATCTGCTGGAAAACAAAGATATATTGGTTATGTGGTCAAGTGCACAAATGCCGCTTCTGATTCTCTTTCGTTCCCGTATTCACCTTAAGTGATAAAATATCTAACAAAAGAGCTGACACAGAAAGGCTGGTAAGTTATGCTAGTCACAAAATGATTAAATGTTCTGCAAGTACCTTCCAAATCTGAAGCCGGAGTTTCAAAATCCTTTTCGCAATACTGTTTGAACTTCCTCAGTAATCTAGTCCGTGTCAAGGAATTCCAAATCTGGGCATCTAAAATGAGGTCTTCGTTGTATGCATCCTCTTCATGGTCGATCGGAGTTGAAGTATTAAAACATACCTTGCTTTGTCTAATATTATCAATCTGCCGTGTTGTCGACAACTCGTGCAAATCCAGGTCATTTAGCAGCGATACTGAAATATCCGTGGCGTCAGATGAAACACTACTGTCAAAATCCTGTTCTTGTGAGTAGGTGGCCATGGTGTCAAAAAAATTCAAGGACATGGTCAACGCTATAAATAAACGTGACTTAAATCAATTTAATGAAAGTGGGAAACTGATTTGACCAATATCAATACCAGTAAATATTTGGTTACGGAGCGGAGGGGTAAAGTTTTGGGAATGGTCCGGACTTCAGACAAGTCAAATTTTCTCTGGTAAAATATTTTGCCCGCTCGCGCTCATCCAGGATTCAAATGCGTCCGTTGCCCGCCGGCTAGACTGCGCTGTGTGGTGTGACCCCGCACAATTTATTTTTAATTTTTTGTTACATTTTGAAATTCTACAATAGTATGCACAAAATGGAGAACAGATGGGGATCGGATCCTGTAATCAAATTGTCCAAAACCTAAGCCAAATTTGGATTGGAAAAGCATTTCTGCTGCACATTTGCTCCTACCCGAATCACTAAGCCTCTCTCTAGTTACTGAAATAGGAGTGCAGTAATTTTGGCACTTTCCAGCTTAAAGGGTGGTTATTGGGTGAGTTGGGTTGAGTCGGGTGATTAAAAAGGCGGTGGCTATTGTCAAACAGTCAAACAAAATGTTGTCCGCGCAAAAATGTATTTGCAGGTAAAAATGAAACCTTGTTTCAAGTGTCCGATCGGTGTGGAAAAAGTCATAAAAATGTCTACATTTGAGATATTTGATTGCAAAATTCGTTTTCGGTAAAGTGTAAAGTCAGCCACGTTAAATAAAATGCAAGTGTATCTGGTAGTTGTAGGCTAAGCAGTAGTCATGCCATGCCGGACGCCTGCGACCTTTCTTATTCTGAAACTAGCAATTTTAAATTATGATTGTAGGGTGTTGGTGTATTGGTACATGGTAATGTACATTATACATTACCATGTATAGTAATGCTCCTGTTTTTACATAAAGTCAACCCTTACGACATTTAGCCTTGAATAATGCTTTTGAATTAGAAGTGATAATGGGTGATTGATTTTTACAAAAACTTTTAGATAAAGCCAAAGCATACAGGTAGTTTGTGCCTTCTGTTTCATATAATTCACTTGGTCAAGTGCCTTATGTTGTACTTTATCATTTGCTCATTTGCATGTGTTAAACTGAAGTTTGCATTAATATGTATTGTGCTTAGCTTCGTCTCTGGTCATCCATGGTTAGTAGGACATTACATACAGCTATAATTCAAGGAATTAAAAGGTAAAATTAGTTGTTAGCACTTTGTCAAAAGAACAGAACATGACAAGTAGATAATTGGAAATATTGGAATTGCACATTGCACCTTCTCCTCGTCATTTCCTATTTATCTAATCATCTGTTCTGTGTGCAACCGTCGCGCGTCGTGCCGCCTGCGCTGCCTTATGGCCTATATGGAAAAAACCGACTTGAATTTCAGGGTCACTCCGCCGCCGGTTGCGGTTGTCCTTGGCTGCAGTGTAGGGCAAGCAAAAGTCAAATATTTCTGCCCGAGCTGAGCGTTTGCACCGCATTAAATGCATAAATGCATTGCGTGCTACTTGAACCAATTTCCCGGATCACCCGTCAATAGCTTTCCAGAAAATACTTAAGTATAAGTGGTAATTCAATACATAATACATGTAGTAAAAACATTAATTCAGCAATACAGCAATTACGAGTACTATCCCCTTGAGATCACCTGGTATATAATCACGCGCAGACGGTCGCGCTCTGTCATCAAGTAATAGTCATTTCAATCAATAGCTTTCACGATTTGTTCGCTTCAATAATTTAATTAATCTTCTACGTGCACAGCAGCAAGCAACAGCACACTGCACTGCTAGGCCGCTAAGCATTCACATTCGAGTGTCTTCTGTGTCAACCACATACCAATTTCAATAAAGGGAGAAGTAAGTTCCTCTGTTTTGTTACATAATATGTGAACTTAGCCGAATTGATTCTTGAACTTAATTCACTCTTTAATTAAGGCTTTGCAAAATATAACTTGTTAGCTTCAAGATCTGTGCTCACTGCTCTTGTAAATGCAAGAATTGTCATGGGGATATTTTCTATACTGCTA
>JAAXYW010001594.1:0-20495 GCA_036851895.1 Orthonychiurus folsomi | reverse complement strand
CCATTTCACAAATTATCATTCAATCCGCAATGCAATTACACAACCACAGTCGCCCGTCAACCGGTTTTATCTGGATCACGTCATCCTCATCTAATTCTACTGTAAATTCCTGAGGGGATTCAATAATTTCCAAAGCATGAAACAACTTCGCACCAAAAATAATGAAGAAAATATTTCATAAATTTGAAAAACTCGCAATTTTTTTCCAAAATGTTGCTTTTAGTATCACTTCGCCACCAGAAAAACTTGTAAAAATTCCAAATATTACACTTCGTTCAAAATGTTTAAAAAACCGCCAGAGCCAAATTCCAATCCATACTTACCCCAACCCCTAAGTCCACAATACAATTACGAATTTAATTATCCTAACTCAAAATGGGCGGGATTTTTAATCCCCATTCCTCCACGCATAAATTAATTGGAAATGTCCGTCAGCCGCCATCGCTTCCATTCCATACGTACGTACGTGTAATTGAACTAGTTTTCAAAAATGTGCGAAAGAATCCAATGGGATAATTGCCTCCAAATACCACTGTACGTAAGGTAGCGTCGTGATTCATTGTGCAATGCTGTTTGACTGCAGCAGTTTAAGTAGTAGCCCCCGTGTAAAATGTGTGTAATTAAGTGAGGAGCACGGAGCCAGTCGAGGCGTTTGCACTACGAACTCGACTACTACATTACAACCTCGGATTTTTTGACTAGCTCCATCGTGGCTGGAGCCAAATGACCAACCCAAGCCCAGTCTTAGTCCTACACTACCACGAAGTGAAATCAATGGTAGGTATTAATCAAGGGTGAGTTTGAAAAAAGGCGGGGATAATAATTAGGGGATTCATTCGTATCCTCATGTAAATCGGGTTAAGGATCTTGGCCCCTGATCGAAGTGAAATCAACGGTAGGTATTAATCAAGGGTGAGTTTGAAAAAAGGCGGGGATAATAATTAGGGGATTCATTCGTATCCTCATGTAAATCGGGTTAAGGATCTTGGCCCCTGATTCCGCCTTCGATTGCATCTACATTTTTTGATAAGTGCAGAGGTTCGCCTTCGACGTGATATTAAAAAAAAATTATTCACTATTTCTCTCGTATATATTCAACAGTGGTGAAGGTTCCCTTGTCGGAGACGCTATCAAATTTCTCTCCTTTGTATTTTTGAGTTATCAAATAAAAATCCTAAATCCTCTAGTAAGTAGTACTCGTATAGCAAATACTTATGTATGTTATGTATGTAATGTGGTTTTCCAAGGATTTTCGCATGTATGCATGGGGTCGGGTCAAATGACTGACTCCTCAACTCAAAATGATCCGGCCACGCAACATAAGTTTTCATCTGATCCTTTTTGCCATTCAATTCCCCCCTCCACCCTTGTAAAAGTTTATAGATGCGGGAGGGAAGGGCGGATCAAATCAAATGTCGAACTTCCATGAAGTCAAGTCAGTTTTTTTTATCCTTTCCCCCCTTTTTTTTGTTTTGGTCAGCATTCTACATTTTGGAAGCTATTTTTCGATTTATAATGTGGTCACATCTTTCCATTGGTTATGTCATGCTCAATTAATGATGGTTTTGTAGTAATTTTCCAACTAAAATATAAAACCCCAGTATAAATTCCCTAAAATCAAGTTGATTTAACAAATTCTGTCAGAATTCAAAATCAAAATCTCAAAAAATATAACTCTTTTTTCACCATATATTTGTATATGCTAATATTTACTCCTCAAGTCACCTCACACATACAGAATGTCCGCCATCAAATTAATTTCAATTAAAATACAGGAAAATCCAAAATCCTCAAATATGCGTGCGTGTGTGAATCTCCCAGCAAGGCTGTGATTTGAGTTTTAATATTTTGTTGTGGCTGAATAGTCATCCTCATCCTCATCTGTGGTTATGTACATACATTCCCATTAGATTTTGAGCTGCCGTTTCTCCATCATCCAAAACCAGTTGGACAAGTTCCGAGGAGGAGATGTGTCTGTCCCTCATCTGTGGTTGCCCCATGCAGCCATGTAAATGGCCACATCACTACATGCTTGCTATCCAATCCTCCACATGCCAGACAAAACACGGAACGACGCGACGCAGCAGAGCAACTTGGAATCTTATTTGATTTTCAACTTCACAAACTCATCTCAACCAATGCTAAAGCCTCAGCCAAGCAAGCAAGCACCCGCATGTCAAGCCAGAAAAACTGTGCTTGACCTTTTGGAATGCCCATTCCATCCTTCCTCCTGGTTTTCCTTTCAAAAAAATCAAGTTTGCCTCCATCCCTTTCCACATGTGTACATATTACATGTACTTATGGCTATTATATACTGTGGAATTTGTGTGCATGAATATTAGTGTATTTTGGCGTAAAATTTGACTGTGCGGCATGAACCGGTAATAAATACGAGTAAAAACCCATATAGGATTACCACCACCAGTACTTGGTAAAGGGCTGGCTTAAGGGTATGCAAATTCAGACGGACGCATGTAATGTACGTACGTACAGAATGAACGAAATTGACTTTTGACAATGAAATTCATTTTATGTTTCCGACTCCGTAGCTAACTAACCGAAGACTTTCACTTTCCTCCTCTTTGGATACAGCAGCATTTTTTAATTCACCAATTAAAATTCAAAGCGCCTTGGATTTGAATGGGAGGAGGAAAAGAGAATTACTTCGTGTGCCAGTAATGCTTTCCCCCCGAATCAAATAACATTGGAGGGGAGCCTTTATGACTTTCCCCTTTCTTTCCATGTATGGCCACTTTCTTTTTCCTCCATTGTTTCCTTTTCCCATCCCTGTCGCCCCTCTTTTATTTGACTTTTTTTTTCATCACTCCCGTGCATTTTTTTTAATAGCCTACCTGCCATTGCTAAGACCTACCAGAATTGCTAATCCAAAGTAGCCATTACATATGTAATAATACAATTTATTACGGAACAAATCCCTCAACATCTTCCGCCCGTTTTATTTTTTATTCCTTCAAATGACAATTGTATTGAAACATATGTACATTAAAAGCCTGCATGCATGCTTCCACTCTCATTTATTTTATAGTGAAGCTAGGGGTTTTTCATGAATTGAGGATTCCCGCCATCCCGTAGTCCAGTCTCGTCCGGCGTATATTGCTTTGAAAACTCTCTCGTCCCAGGCTACACCATTATCTCCAATTCTCTTTTTACAAGGGACCTCGTAATACCCTCATCGTTCTTTCGTACTACCCGGATTCGAGAGTCCTCGTCCTATCTCCTCATTCTTCCCTACTTAATACTTTAGCCGATATACCATACCTAAAGCATAGAACTTTCCCTTTCGGATTGATTCCAGGGGAGAGAAAGTCTTTATTTGATAAGTCTCATTAAGTACCTTGCATTCCACCCACGCACTCTCGTTCCAATATAAAAAAAAAGTAGAGTGCGTTCATTGCAGGTTGGACAACTCCCTATCCTTCTCACAAATCAAGACATCATGTACTACAAGGGGAAATGGTTCGTTCGTAAGTCGAAAAAAAAGAAGGTCCGGGGATTCCCTAATTTTTCAATTAATTCTTTCATCCCATTCCCATTCATTTTATGACTTGAATTTTTATTTCCATTTCCAATGACAATGGCACGCACGGTTTAAACACAAAAGCGTTTCATTTCATATATTTTTTTCGTTCCTTTTCTTTCCCGCCTTCAAACTAATTAGCATCCATATTACTTTGGTGAATCTTACAACTCCTTTCCTATGTATTCCTTCCTTACTTCATAGCGCACGGTACAACATCTTTCTTCCAAATATTAGTTTAGCCTATGGCGTCCCCATCGCATAAAGGTAAAGGGGGAAGAATCTCAAATCTCAATCTTGTACCCTACTCGGTACGGTACCCGGTACGGTATGGTATGTGAAAATAAACCAGGGGCTGTCAAAAAATCCGAGTCAGTCAAGTGACTGACTATCCTTTCCTCATGAACTCTGACTTCCCCTTCATCTTCGTCCGTCGGAGTCAAAAAAAAAAACTCTCCAAATTACTTTTTGATGACTGGAGGGGCTTCACTTGAAACTAACCCAGTAGCCTTCAGCCTTCGTGTTCCTTTTTTTTGTCACCCCTCCGTCACTTCATGTGAAACTAAGGTCAAAAGTGGCTGACGTTATAAGATTACGATATGGAAAAGGAAATTTTGTGGTGGTCTCCTTTAAATCTTTGATCAACCGAAACCATGCATGGATTTAAAATGAAAGGAAAATTGTGGTCAGTCGTTCCCTTAGTCGTTCATGTTTGGCCTATTTATAGCTCATGACATTAAAAAATTACAAAATGTGTATATTTTTTTTAAAGAAACAAATTCGTTCCAAACCCTGACCAATTTCTATGGGAATCTCCCGGGTGATTTACTAGATTTACATTAATTTTAATTCCTTTCCATTCCCATAGGTCCATTTTTACAAAGGATTGTTCCCACATGTCGGTTTGTCCAGCATTTTTTTTCTTCCATTCCGTAATGCCAAATGCCATTCGGCCCTTATTCCTGTATTTACCCAAATCCACTTGTTCCCTTCCTCAAAATTGAGTAAATAAAATTGAGGACATCTTTGCCTTTCTCATGCCATGCCTAGCTTTCCTGTTGATCAACGCAACAGAGCTATAGTGGAGCCAGCATCAAAGCCATACACTTCCAATACCAATACCCGTACATCTACAACCAACCACGTACGTACGTACGTACGTACGTGTACGTCCAATCCGTTCCCCCAGAAGATGAAAAAGAGTTGCGGAAGATGTTTTTGAAGTTTTTTTTTCTTTTTTTTTTCCCGTGAAACAAACAAGTCTTCTTCCACTCCATGCATGGTGGCCAGGATTTTTGTATTCTTTCAATGTACTATCGTACTATGCACCCATCCCACCACCGCGACCGCACCAACTTTCAAACCGGGCCTTGCACCGTATGGGCCAAATGCCAACTAGTACAACTACCAAAGTGTGTCTTGGCACATTGTACGTACGTATCCCGTACCACGTCACGTGGTAGCTTCCATTTCCACAGGCGGGCGGGAAATGCAAAACTTCCGTCTTCGGATTTTGAATCAATAGTTTCATTCTCACTTTTTTATCCTCTGAAGCAGCTCTAATCACTATGCATGCAATCCATGCACCTGTACCCACCATGTCATGCCTGCCATGCTACCGAATCAACCTGAATTTGAATTCCCGTACCCTTCCGAAGGACCCGTCCCGTCTAATTTGGGGGTAATTATCGCGGTGCGTTGGATATAGGGATGATCTGAGTGAGCCTACCTTGCCACGCCAGGTATAAAAAAAAAACTAAAAGATATTTGGTTGCGTGTTTGGTGTGGGTTCGGAGGTGCAATTTTCCTTCAACGTACATATTTTGCTTCCCATGGAATTACCCACATGCCAAGCCAAAGAGGACCAGTTCCCCTTTACGTCCGTCGTTATTGATTTGATTGAATGGGAAATATCATGCTGGACTGGAGCAGCCAAGCCAGCCAACCCGTCCTTCGGCTCAACAACCTGTCCCTTCGTCTTCAGGTGTATGTATGCAAGCATGTAGGGAAAAAAAACTCACTTGAGGCATACAAAAAAATGAGCAGGTGTAAAGACCGCTTTGTACGAAAATGACGACGGCACGGCAAACCAAAGTTTGTACCTATCAAATAAATATCCGGAGGAGGTACGGAAATCAAAGCTGGGAATGGATTCAAGGGCCCTTGGAGTTGTTTGACTTGTTTGTGCACGTAAAGATGATGAACCCTTAAGGGTCCGACCCTTGCCTGAATCCTTGGATAGATGGCGAACACGGCGACTTTTTCGTCGTGTCCCGATCACGACTTGGATCTATTTGAAATCCAGGGTCAAGTCCAGGCAAAGCATGCACGCCAAGCCACGACCGGTTCGTACAAATATGGATTTGCCATTGTCATCCGATTTTATCTACCCACAACGTACCTACATATCCGGGAGTGCTCAACAAACCGAGGCGGGTAAATGGATATTTGGCTTTCCTCCTAAAAGTCATAGGAATCAAATGAATGTCCCCGCCGCGGCGGTAGTTTCTAAACTAATTTTTTTTTCTTCAATTTTTCAATAAAAATCGCTATGGATAAATCCAAAGTCAGAAGGATTTATGCATCAACTTCAATTTAAAATTCCCACAAAGACACGTCATACGTACGCACATTGCACATGAACTAAAATGACACGCATGCGCATACACACACACAACACACACGCTCACCCAAATGCATATCACTTTGTTATTAATGCAAATGTGTAAAATCCTTTACACTCCGTGTAATTAACAAGGAGAACACGGAGCTCCTGCAGGAGGGCATTAACTGCATACTTATCCGTAGCTAATGAAACTGGTTTGTGTTTCTCCCCAGCCCCCAGTTAGCCCGGGGGGTTTCAAATTCAAATCCTCTGTTCTGACTCTGACTTCCTTTGACTTCTTACGGATGACTATCGACATTTTGTCCCATCCCATCCAAATGCCTCCAGTCAACCAGCCAGTTTCCTTTTAATTTATATCCTTTTGATATACAAACCCATACCTCCCAATTGTGTCAATTCAAGTTTCCCACTACACCACACCGTGTATTTCGCTTCAACTAATTTTCATAACAAATTATGGTGTCGACATCAACATCAACAATTACAAAAGTCGCACCGCACCGAGTTACGATTTCTGAAGAAAATTGAATACAAAATTTTCAATGGAAGACTCAACTCTGATGCTAAGGAACTTCATTCAATTCATGGAGGTTTGACTTGGCGGGATTCTTAAGGATTCAATTCCCACCTTGTTTTCTGAGGCCCGAAAATCCTCTAAAGTCAATCGTCAGTGTCCCTAAGTTGCAAAATCCTTAGCACCCAAACCCTGCCAAACTTGAACGTCTTGGGAAATTCTTAAGACCACATTCGTGGCTTATTCGCTTATTCACGGAAAGGCAGTAGGAAAAGTTTCCTTTCCTCATTTCACCATTGTGTCATAGGTTGTCCCAACGCCGTCGAGTAAATGAAGGAAATTTGAACGGGCGCGTGGCAACGAAGCATTATATTTGGAACCCCAATCCAGCAACCCTCCAACTTCGAAGAGACGGAAATGAAAAATATGTAAGAAATTAATGAGCCTCATTTGTATCATCCAGAATGCTTCCCTTTCCATTCTCCTTTTGAATTTCCTTCCTTGCAATGAAGCGGGTGGTCATGGTGGCGGAACGGACGGGGCGATGGGACTTTCTCCTGGAGAAAGTCAGCCTACCTCACCTGCGTTTCCATCCTCCGTCCTACAAAATGAGAAGAACGGAAATCGGTGGAGCGGGAGAACAAAATTTGAAGAATTCCGGCCTCGTCAGCCGAGGGAACGTCAAATCATTCCACCATTTATTCTCTTTCCCCTTTTATGAATTCATGATGATGATGATGATATTATATCAACTCATCTTCCCTTCCCCTTCTTTTTCTTCTACACATACGTGAGTGAATGCAACTTTTCTTTTTTAAATCCTTTTGTTTTCTGCTTCCTATCGATTACAGCCATTGCCTTTCTCCTCCGATCTTAGAATTTTCTTCAAGAAAACTCAACTATCGTTTTACAACATTTATTTTTTTTGAGATGAGAATAAAACCACCCACGCTTTTCCTTCCTGACAAAGTTGTGAGCGTACAAGAAGAGTACGCAAAGCAAACGCACGACTAGACGAGATGGTAGACCTAGCTTTAGACCACATGTATTATAAATATTGACGTAAATTAGTTCTCGTGTCAGGGAAAAAGGAAGGAGAAAGTTGGAGCGGTTGAGGAAACATTATTTCGTCAAGTCATTCATGGATGAAGGGGCTGGGAGTGAGGAAACGTCACAAATAATTGAAAGCCTTCCTCCGGCCCTCCACTTAATGTCCTAAAGCCCAAGCCCTGCTGGCAAAAGCTTAATTTCCCCTTCAAAGAGAAACAATGGAGAAGGTGGTGAAAGCTGAGTGAGCGAACGAAGGGAAAGCTGCGTGCGGTGTGCACTCCAAAATAGACAAATTTGTTGGACGACGGACGGGGAAGAACGATGACACATTTTCCATTGATGGGAGAGGAAAATATTTAAAATTAATTACATCATTACGTAGACCGATTTGCACGGAAATTAATGTTAATTCATCAATTGATATCAAAAAACGCATTTCAGCCTCAGATTCGCATCACACATTTGCAATTTAATAATTAAATATATGTCAGCTACGTCAATATACTCAAATCTTGTCGTCAAGATAATCTGCTTCATCCTCAAATTATTGGAAAGTTTCAGAAAAAACCCATCTCTATCCTTACGCCGAGTGCCGTCCGTAATTCATGGAAACACGGAAGAGATGGTCGAATGTGATTAAAATGTCTGAAATTACGCCACGCATCTGATTTCAAAAACGCGACGCAAAAACTATAGGAATATATATTCCTCCTTAAGGGCGTCCACCAAACGAACCACCCCTCAACATCGTACGGTAACTCGTTTGTTTGTTTTAACGATTCCCTTCCCTTCCTTCACCAACCAAGGCATCATCTTATCTCCTCTAAACACGAAATTACTTCCAGTGAGCATCTCATAATTTGTTGGTGGACTTGCCCTATGTATAAGTATGTGGGTACTTACACGTACACACAACATGGAGAGCACGCCCTTTAATTCCCTAGCTCCATCCTCATTAAGCTTCAGCCCAGCAGCCAAAGGCATCCTTTTTCTCTGCCCCTTTTTCCCTTAATAATTTTTAATACACGTACAGATCAGGTGCACTTTGGGTAGCCTCGTCGTGGTCACTTCCCCCCTAATGTTCCTAATGATGCCCTCCGAGTAAATAAATACAAGATGCGACGCGGGGATAAATAATGACCTGAATGACCTCTTCTTTGACCCCTAGAGTCTACGTCTAATTCTGGATAATATTTGCTTCTTCAAAATGCAGGATGTGTGTATGCTATGACATTTGCCTCAAGGGTCACTTGCACACTGCTATTCATGTGACCCAGTACTCGTACATTGTACATACTGCGCTGGCGCCTGCAATTTACTAAATGGACTCTTTGAATTTAGAATTTGTCAACGACGTGGAGTGGGGGATCCAGTTCCGTCGTCATTGTAAAAGCTACGGATAAGGACATGGGTGAAGGAAATTATTCCTCTTACGTCGTATGTAAGTCGTACGTAATGCTCCTGTTTAATAGGGAGATTCAGTCCAGATGTCTCATTATTTGAGAGTCCTTAATGAGGATTCATTGTCCTCACACAAAAGAATGGAAACTTCACCATAAGCCCTTACATTTGAGGTCTTAAGATGATGGGTAGCCTGGCCCCCACAATTCATGTTCCAATAAGGAATGAAAGGGAGGCACATTAGCCAGACAGTTATGCCGTCGTCGTGGGTTAGCTAATTGGAATGAATTATATCAGTCCTCCCCATCATCAACCGTCGCCCGTCGTGTGACCTGCCTGCAATATAGAAGGTGTAACTTGCACGTTACGTACATCATATTGTGCAGTGTTACATTCAAAGAAGGTACGGAATGAATAAGGAAATGGGATGTGAGTAAAAATACAATTCCACATTTGTTTGGATTCGGATATTAATTTCCCTTATGATGACTATATCGTATTCATATCTCTAATCTCAGATTACTGCGTCTACTTCTATGTACGTGTTATGGATATTTGGGATTTTTCATGAATTCCTCTCAAATACAATATCTAGTAATACGCCCCTCAAATACGAATATATCAAATTCCCTGCATGAATCACACAGTCCAGTCTGCCCAGTCAATTTTTGACATCCTCAACCTGGCCTGGCTAGGGCAGGAAAGGATGAGAAATTAAATACAATACAATTACAGAAGGGGGAAAAAAGGGTCCTTAAAAGATTTGACTGACTTCACCTTCATCTTCAATCCCACAACACCAGATGGCATGAGATCATCCCAAAACCAATCATTGAATCACCCCTTCATTTCGTCGTACGCCACGCCACGTAATGCAAAATCCCCATGATAAAATACACTGAAATGTAATCAAATAAAATGCCGCAATTTTGCAGGATCATAGACAACGAAAGACGAAGGGGAATTGAGTAAAAAATCTTGTTCTTAAATTGACGGTGGTTGTTTGGCATGGCATAATGGCCAAGATGGAATGCAATCTTTCCTTAGCTAAGGCAAGGCAATTATTGTAATTGACATAAAGAGTAAAACTAAGGGAGCCTGGAGGGGATCCGTCTTCTGTAAAGATCATTTCCTTTTTAACCTGTTTTACTTTACAGCTCCCTCAACCTCCATCCACTCCGACATTGCACTTTCTTAGAAATCCCGGTGAGACGCATCACATTCACATATTAACATTCAGCTTGATGATCCTTGAGAGATTTACCCATTTCACCTCAAAACACGTACGTACGTTACGTACAGTACAAGATGAAACTGAAACTTGACTTGATTCCATTTCATACACACACATTCCATGAAACCGGAAACCCTAGTGTCGTGGTTGCCACAAAACCCGCCATGCCTTACCCACAATCCCGCGGTCGTGGAATCTTCCGTATTATTGTCAACCCGCCTGGAAATCCGAGGACTTCAGGATAAACCAAAAACCTCTCCAATTAATATCAAGTGGAGAATCCTTCTCTATTGGTGTAAATACTCGTTCTGAGAGTGAATTGTGAAATGTGAAGTAGGAGATGGCTGGCTGTGTGTATTTTGCGAAGTATACACACCGCACGCACTATTTACGCAATCTATACACACCACGCGTACCGTACGTTGTGAAAAGAATCCAAGGAAGGAAAAGCAGAAAATACTCTACTACAAAATACGAAGGAAGAAAATGAAAATCCTCGTCGTTGAAGGAATGGGAATCTAATAAGTCGGACGGACCCACGGAACGGAAACGATGGAAGAAGTAAGGAGAAAAACAAGTCTAAAATGTAATCTTCACGGAAACAGTTCTCCTTCTGCAGATGGAGTTTGAGTTTGTATAGTGGAGTGAAACTCAACTTCATATTTTTCGAGTTGTACCGTACGAGATTTTGAAGGAAGGATTTGAAACTCCGGGAGGAATATCACATGTCAAACCCGTTTCGGTTTCCATCCCTCATCTCCCTCACAACTCATTTCCTTCCAGTGGATCTGGAACGAAGGGGAAGCTAATAGTCTGTTTCGAATTCGTTTTGAATTTGAGGAGTTGGGAGTTTATGTTGGAAACCGTACTTGGTTGCTTATCTTAATTCCTTGAACAAGTCCAGACTTTCAAGATGAACAAATGTCTTAGGTCTTTCTTAAGATTTGTAGTACTAGTACTCACACAACTCTGTACCGCTACGTTATTTCGAGGCGGTTTACCACTTGCTATTGCCGCGCCCGTGCTTAAAAAAACACTCATAGAAAACAAAACAAAATTATTTGCGAAATTGAACATCAACCTTATGAAATTCCAAAATGAATTTTTTAATAGAAAAATCTCACACAAAACTGACTGCACTTGCACTGTACGTAATTAATAAAAGACAAAAGCTAAAGGTCGTATATAAGGCACGACAAAGCAAAATATATGTAAAATACGAATCGTGTGTTAATTTCCGTGCAAATTCCACGATTGGCTTTGTTAAGACGATATACGACGCCCGGAGTAATAATCCTAATGCCTTACTCCTTCTCGTAAGGAAGGATTAAGAGGCAAGGCCGGATAAAAAAGTAAAAGAGGACTTACGGAGGTAATTCAAGATGAAAATGGGCTTTGGAGGAGTCGGGACGATTATGAAAATCCTTCCTTCCCCCGTTTATTCCTTAGCCTTTACTTTGTTGTTTTTGTTTTACTTCACTTTGGATTCCCGAAATGCCGCGAGTCCTCCGGTATTCAATTCACTCTGTCACTCACTAAATTCCGAGTTGAGCCTCCAAGTTGTTCGGGAGTCTGGGAATTGTTCTTCTTGTTACTCAAGGATTCTTCTGCCTTCGTCTTCACAAAATGCCGTCAGTTTTATGTACGTCGTGACACGTTGAGAAGAAAGTCGTAACACATGGAGTTTTAGTTTATGAGTAAGTTTGCAATTCTCCGGGTTGGAAGACGGGGGACTGGAAACACTTTGAGATCGTTACGTGGATTAACTTTCTTCCCAGGGCTGGAAAGTCAAAGGGAAGACTTCAAACAAGGCCCACTTACTTGAGCGGATCCAACTCACACTTTTAAGTTTTTAATTCGCCTCTGTTCCTTCAAACAAAGTTTGGCCTCGGATTACATTAACAAGTTAAATGTAGAGCACGGACACTCGGGGGAAGACCATTGGATCCTCATTTAATTTTGAGAAAAAAAACTCCACCTCCCAGTCACTTCAGAGGAATCCAAAATCCGAGAAGGAACTTTTTAAACATTTTATCCTCTTAAATCTTCTTCAATCCAATTATATTTTTAGTCCACGTGTACTTTGAAGGATGAACTCGTGTCCAACACTAATCAAAATCCACCTTGTCAATCCACGTTACGTGTTGCCCTCCTTGACCGTCACTCCACTTCCGATCCGAAATTCGGAGTTAGTTTTTCAGCGACAAAAGTCACAGAGTGCGTACAAATCCCTTCCCTCACAATTTCTTCCACCTTTGGCGAGACACGAACGTAATTTGTCTAATTCTCACAGAGGAGAAGCACAACTTCAAAATTTCGAGCTGTCCGCGTCCTTCCTTTCCTTGTCCCTTCGTCGTCCTTCACAATAAATAAAATCAAATTCTGGTTAAACAACTCTAACAACCGCGCACTAACCACTCAAAACACAATTCCAATGATATACTTATGTAAAATAAATATTTTTGTTAATTTGCACTGATTTTATTCAACGTGTGTGTTCTGGAGGTATGTATTTTTCCGGGATGAAGAGGAGCGGAGACGAGACGATGTTGCTCGAACGAAGTCCTACGGGCGAATGGGGCTGAGGAGTGCGTGTGTGCTGTGCTTCCACACTGTCCGTAGTCCGCTGCCGCCTTCCCTCCCCTTCGTTCAGCCCCTCGCTCCCTGCCTGCAAAAATACAGGCGTCGCGTCGGGTCGGGCCACATTTGACGACGCCAAAGCTCGGCTCGGCCGCTGTTTCCTTTGTTATTGAAAAAATCCGGTCAAATTTAGCTTTTGGAGAAATTAACAATTTGAACGAACTACATACATATTCACCAAAATATAGCTCAAAGTTTGAGTAACCATTATAATTTGATTTTTGTATCATCTGATGTTGTAAATTATACTTTAATATTTGTACAGTATGCACTTGGGGGAAATGGTGGATGGAATTCTTCCAAAGCAATGTGAAATTGTAAATTGTTTTGCACTGATGAAAACGATAGGCGAATTACAAAAAATAAGGCAACGATTGGATATTGTCGATAACAACAGAGTTAATTGAGCCTGAGGGTATTTGGCGTGTAAACACTACGTAGTATGATTTGTAAAATTTGCACTAATTAAAGGTCAATGTTATAAATACCGAATTATTGAGATTTCGCGACAGAAATAACATACTATTTTGTGCGTAAGCACGTAGTTGTTGACTGTAAATGCGGGTTTATCAACAAAACATGAATGCTTGGAAATTCATCCTCCGTAGCCCGGGAAAGTCTTCAATCACTAATTAGCACATTCTTGGAAAGTCGAAGGGTGGATCGGTTGACGCACGAAGCGACGGGGGTAAACCCGAAACCGCAACAACCATTCACAAAATCAATTAATGGGTGGAATATTCCGAGAAATATTATTAAAGTACGGTAGTATCGTAGCGTATCTAATGATTTCATAGTTGAGGTTAAGCAGAAATCAAAACGGACTTAGTCTCATGCATAGGTCAGACTTCTATGACTGTGGGCTTAAGAATTTTACCGTTATCTGTTGTTTTAAAAGGAAATCAAGACAAATTATGCCAAAATCCTTACAATTCGAGTTAGACTGCGAAATTCCTCACCTGGAATCCATATTCCATGCCCATACCAATCCATCACCAAATAAACACGTAATATTTATCACCAGGATTCCATTGCAGTCAAAACTGCCTGATTTAACAACCTGCCCTTGTACAAAGTGTGATGTAAGAGGCGGGAAGCGGTAGCACCTTCCCCTTCAAACACAAATTGCTCAATTCCCATTTAAGGAAACTGGACGGGTGCAAAAGAACATCTTCAAGATCATTTTCGGCACCCTTGTTTCCTGACTTGAACCGGTCGCAGTCCGACGTCGTTGCCTACGCCCCTTTTAAGGTCAGGGACCATAACTGTGTCAAGTCACGTGAGGGCGACGAGACATGAACATTTTGAATTCACCCTTCAAATCAGCAGGGACCGACCGTACTTAAGCAAAGCAAACCCGACCCGTCCCTGTTGGGTGCTCTTCGGAATCCCTTTTGCACACCAAATACGTCACAAATTTGCATATTGGCTCAACTTCATTGCGCATGCGCACCAATGGACAGTAATATGTCATTATTAACCGAAACGGTGCTTCCTGGCTTCTATTGTTCGTCTGACACCTAATTTTCTCGACCCTTGCCAGAAATATTTCAAATTTGAAATCACCCGCTGGAAATCGGAATCGAAGAGTAATAATTGCATCCAATACACATATGTGCGTTTGGTCGCGTGTCGCCGATTTTGTGATTGCATTTTATTACAAATTTATTTATTTCTAGGCTAATATGTGACGTGTCACGTGTCATACATTAGACAGGCATCGACAAGGGACGCTCACCACCCCAGAAATTCAATATTTCTATTCTATCGCATGCTAGTGCATTACGAGCATGCATAATTTTATTTGAATGTCCCTCGTCGCGCGCCCTCGTCCCGTGATCGTTATCAATCCGCCGAATATTTTAAAAATTTAATAAACTTGTTGTGCTGCTCTGCGCTGGAGCGGGAAAGGATAAATTTGGTTGCGTGACAAGGCCCTGTTTTCCCACTCCGATTTATTTCATTTAATTTCATGGACCGGCCCCGGTCTCTGCTGACCGAATTTATCAAATCACATGACATGACAAAGTTTATTCTCAGAGTCAAATCTCTCTCGCCTCACAATACTACATCCCGTCCCGTCTGCACCCTTAATCAAAGAAATCCCGGTTTAGGAATTTTGAAGGAATTAATGAGGACGACATCAAAGGAGGGAGGCCATGACACACACACAGGTGTAGGTGTCGTCGGAACGTCGCGCCATTATACGTACGTTTTCAACAAAAGGTTTTGAATTTGAAAGGCAATTCCCGCTAAAGGTTATCTCATCTCCACTGGGGCTGTGCTGTGCCTGACTATTATTAGGGAGCACGACATCCAAAGCCTATGTTATGTGCATGCATCTCGGTCAACCAAATGCCGCCAATTAGCAGGTGCAACTGGAGCATTAAAACGGGACGTGTTTTCGGAGGAAGGCGTCGTTACGTTACTGCGTTACGTGCTGACAGTGGTTCCTCTGATTTTAATGATAACAGTTGAATGGGACAGACATTAGAATGAAGTCCGGGCTGGGGTTTCTTGGACCAGTGAATTTCAAATCTCCCGCTGGCTCGAGAACGGAAACATGTCGTGGGAACACCTTGGAAATGACTAATTGAAAATTAGTGCGGGATTAGGCATTGTAAAGATGCAGTGATTCAAAATTTGGGAGCATAAATATGACATACGCAAAATAGAAATGGCGGCTAAATTTGAATATTGTATTTTTTTGTAATTCGAGCCTAGAACTCCAATTTCAACCACATTTTCGCAAATTATTTAAATGACCGTTGGCAGCTAATTGTAAAAATTCACCTTTAAAATATTTCAAAAGTACACAACATTTTTATCTAATAAGTGGGAGTATTGAACTTAGCTTATCCTATCATGCGGCACACCGGTCGTCGTAACGGCATCAGATGCTTTAATTTCTGGCCTGCAGGACAAATGTAGATTGCAAAATATTTCCTGCTACTGCACTGAATCTGCATGGCTTCTGCTAATTACGACTACTGCCAATTGTCCAAATGATAGCAATCAGTTTCAGGATTTGAGGCTTGAGGCTCCAATACATTCATTTACCGACTGACTGTCCCCCAATTCATTTCCTATGCATATTACATATTACCTGCCCTGGGTCATTGGAATTCGACAAATACAAAAAAAACCATAAGCTGGTTCCGTGCATGCAAATTGGAGCAAGTTTCTTTCATTTTTTTGTCCGTTGAAATAAGTGGTTATGTTGTGGTGTGAATTAAGCGACGAAGGAAATAAATGATTGGTTCATTCTGAAGTGCAGTGCGTTTAATAGCCAATAGACACAGGCGCAGTGCAGGGCAGGGGTCAGTAAATAATGACCTTTACGTCCACCTCCAGGCCCCGTACGCAGTACGCACTATAGGCTACACACATGGAAGCCCTATTCATTTATTCAATAAATAATTCATAATTCCCGGGCAGATGTGATATCTTCATTCCGATCCGTGGCCCTCCGCTGATCACAGCAATTTTAATGCTATATGGACAATTACCTGCCTTTAATGAGTGGGGCAAGGGACTGCATACGAACAACCCGTTTAATACGGGTACCCTTAGGGCAAGGGCCCGGTATTTGCATCCTTCCATGTCCTGCCATGCATTACGGTGTACTGCGCTGCGCATGCGTTTGTCTTGTAATATAATTATGTAGATCAAAATCAGCTTTGACTTTGACTTCCGGAAACAAAGCTTATTTGCGCATGCGTATAGCCACGCGCTCTCTCATACAGCCGACGCCTGAATGACTTTGATTATTAATACATCCAAAATCCATCAAATTCATGTCATTCTCTCCTGACATCTTTCAGGAATTCCAGCCTCCGGAAACAGCAATTTATTTTGATTAAAATCCTTGGAATTCCGAATAATTTCTAGCAGAGTGAACTTAAAATCTAACAACACAATGCAAAATCCAATGGGATGGAATTTAATGTGTCTAGCCTAACACCCATACCACCACCCGCCTACTTCACGTGTGGCCATGGCGTGGCAATGGAAGCAATAGTGGCGGGAAACTCAAACTCATTGCGACTTGTGCTTTGAGGCCTTAGTTTTATTTGATGAGAAGAGCGAGGAATAATCTAACAATTAATCTATGCGACGCGACGACGACGAAGAAGATTAGACTGGCTTGGCTACGTAACGTACGTACAAGAACTCATCTCCATTATTACTCACCTTCCCGGGTAGCATACCTCACAATTAATGCCCGAATTCCGCTCTCTGTCTACCACGCACGCACAGGAAGCAGTAATACCCCCGAATTCCAATTACCCGGTGTCTTATGCACAGCCATGCAATGCGATGCGTGCGCGTGGTGCGGTACGGGTGTTTGGAATTTTAGTTTGAAACATAAAACGCGACTGACGCAGACCGTGACCTCATCGTCATCAAATTTGTAGTTTAAAGTTGATGGGACAGCCATGGCCATGGCTTAAGAATGGTCGACGTCCCCGAATTCCGGCATGGTTGTTTGACACACAACGGTCACGGCCACGCAAGGCACGTAAATGTCAGCCGTCATCTCATCATCGCCTTAACCCCTGTCACTCTCTCCCGATTATCTTTTATTATGAAAATTTGACTGCCTGTCCTCCAATCCAATCCACGTCAAATCATCAAATCAAAAAAAAAACGTACGTAACCTTTCGCGCCTTGGGTTGTAGATATATGCATCTCGCCTTGCCTTTGCTCGCGTCAATCAAATAATCCGATGAAGTTTTTAATCCAAAACCTTGATCAAGAAATCGACTGCTCTGATTTATTTACAAAGTGTAGAGCTGAAGTCGCGTGGAGATTTGTGTACAAAGGATTAGTGGTGAAAATATTGCAATAAAAAGCATAACAGGTGGATTCAATAGGCGGGAGCTGCGGGGTATTCGAATTTCGCGCTTATTTTAAAGTTTAACTTACATAAAATATGAGGTTAATAAGTAATATTCATTATCAAATTTTAAATTATGGAATCAATTATTAATAATTCATAGGCTTTTAAAGAATTAACTGAGAAAATGACAATAAAATAAGTTAGAAATTCAAATCTCGGCCTTGGGCTTGACATGTAATTTTCATAATCCAATCCAGTTGAGTTAGACAAACAAATGATTTATGTGAGTTCAAATATCAAGTTAGTTGGTTTAAAAGTGTTTAACTTGTATTTTTTCTAGCCAAGGCCTTTATTGGATCGTTTAAGCATGAGTTTATCCCGTCGTGGCATTCCGTCCGTCGTATTTTCCCTTTTGTCCCTCTTCGTAGATGTTGTCAAAGATTAAACGGCCGACTCCGCACTTGCACTTGCACCAGCATTGCATTATTGGCGTTGTTGGTTGGAAGCTGAATGCAATGCATTGCAATGGGTCCACATTACATTACATTACATTGCAAAGTGCTTCGCTTTGATGATGACAAACTTTCAATTCCATCGTTCAATCTGCAAATCAGTCAATGTCCTCATTTGTCAAGTTCTCTTGGCTCCTTGTGGTCTTTTAAAAGTGAAATTCAATTTGTGTCCTTTTTATTGACGGGGGAAAAGGGGCGGAGCCTACGCACCGCACCGCATCGCACGGTACGCGAGATTTGCGCTGCGCTTTGGAATCATAAAAATTGAATTACTGCAACCTCAGTTGAATGAATACAGGATTTTGAGATGGTAAATGCTGATTATTGAGTAGGACCAGCAAGAAATTGTGTCACATGATGCGTTTCCATCCATTTCCTTTATGCAAATCAGGGCTGAGTTGAGTGATTAGCATCAGAAATCATGCACTACGGCAAATGGCATGGCAGGGACAGGGGTACATCAATTAGTGCCTTTTGTCTACGTCTACTCGCGCGCATTATGCAATAGTAGACGTAGACCCAAGCAATTTGCATTTTCCTTCCAATGCAGAGCAGGAATAGAAAATTAACGATCAATTTTGTGCTCATAAATGATTTAATGGATTCAAATGAAAGTTAATCGTGTCCCTAATTAATTGCAGCAATTAAATTCTATACATGCGAGGAATTGGGACTAGATTACATGGAGAAAAAAACGGGTTTTCCTTGTTTTCTTCACAATGTGGTGTTTGTGGGTACGTGCCACGTAACGTAGCGTACGTACGTGTACGTGTGAAAAATTTGCATCCGATTTGGCACTTGTCCGAAATGATAAGGGATGCCGCGGCAGGTTTTCCTACTTAATTTTCAATTTTGTGTGTATAAACGCATATTAAATTTGCTTGCTTGCGTACGTACGTACATTGGAATGAGACTCGCGTGTGTTAATTGCACTTGCATAGGCAAATACACAGGACGTACATGTAACATTTCACGTAAACGCATTAATTAAAATCAATATTATTTATTATTTGCACGTGCAAATAAACATTTGCAACATTTGTATGCTGTGCTGTAATTGAAATTTTGTAATACAGTATTTGTTCGACACAAAACAATTAATTAAATTATTATTTCATGCTCCCAATTGTATTTTATTGAGACAACTACACAAAAAAAAGTTGCTAAACTAAAATTTCACTCAAAATTTAAAATTTCCGCCAGGAACCCACCCAGTTGACACGTCACGTCCCTTCATTTAGTGACAGAGGAGGAAAACTTTTGGTACTCCTCCATCGAGGATGGGGAACTCGAACGCGACGCAATTGAAGAAAATCGGGAACAACGCACGCGGCAGTGGCGGGAGAAGTTTGAGTTTGAATTTTGTTTTCTGAGCCAGACACTTTGTTGTTCTTGTGAAGACAGGAGGGTGGGAAAGTTGAAGTTTTCGGGGGGTACGGTACGTCCCCTCCATAATATTTCGATATGAAACGTGACTAGTTTAAGATTCACAAGTGCAAAAGGACTTGATGGAATTTTATTGGGCCATCCCACTCACTCAAATACAACTTGTCCCGGTCCGGTTCAAAGACCCTCGACCCAAGCATGACCTGAACTTTTGATCCATCCATGCATTCAAATACCCGGGTTTCCCTCTCAAGTCGCTCAATCATTACAACGACGACTACGACCCAAAATGTCCCCTTTAAAGTCTCGGATTTCTTGACTCCTTCCTTTCAATTCCGTACGTAGTCATCCGGATCCACCGATACATTTCAGGAATGTAAATCTCATGTCCAGTTCCATGTCATGTCATCTTGAGACGCATTCACACAAAGCGGGACATTTTGATTCATTCCTTTCACTTTTATTCGCGCCTTTATGCCCGCGTACTAGGTTTTGAATTTCATGTTGGTAAAAATGAAGGGTTATTAATTTCCGCAATGCATAAATTGCAAAAAGTCACTAAATTTGTAAATGTATAAATATATAAATTCTTTTTGCTTTTTTGTATTTTTCTAGAAAACCTTGGAATTATTTTATACATTGCTCGAAAAAATCACTCAAAATTTTACACAAAAATAAATAGTCGTTTCATGTCAAGTCACGTGCCTTGAATTTATTTTCAATTTGAAAGTTCCCTCTCAATTCTGAGCCA
>JAAXYW010001593.1:0-20496 GCA_036851895.1 Orthonychiurus folsomi | reverse complement strand
GTCCCTCTCATTCCACGTTTCCGTCTGTTACTTTTTGGATTGGGAGTTTCTCAAATACCTTCAAGTCCTAGTCCTGCCCCTGCCTACCATCAAGGATCTATCATGTCTTGTCTTCTTAAGGCGGTATCTCATTCTCGTGGCTCTTATCTTTTCCCCAACCCCTCAAAAAGCTTCCTCAAATCTGCCCAATCTTCGTTTTTTTTTTAGAATCTGAGGCCGTAAACCTACAGTCATCATATCTTCAAATCAGTTATGCATTCTTGCATGCAAATGTATTATGTGCATGGATATGCACATGCAGTACGTGAAATGCAATCCCCGTGCAATCATATTTTTTTTAGGAAAACATATAGTAATGTAATGTATACAAGCCACTGTTATATTTTTATAAAATGAGTCTTATATGGTTTGGTTAACTATAGGTTGGTGTTCGATAATGTTGGTATGTATTATGCACTCAATTTCCTTGGAACAAATGAGTAGCTCCTCTTCATTCTGGTATGTATATTGGACCATGTTAGTTCATATTGAAGATTTACTACACATTATTGTAATGGGAAGCCTTATTCACTTTCCCTGGGAGGAATGAATGGGTTGGAAAGGTGCTTATTTCCCTCCCTTCACTTTATTTAGCACCTTAATATGATTTGTGGGGGATCCCCCGGTTTTAACAACGGAGTCCTGGAAGCCGCGGATAACAATTTTTCACTCCAAATTTTCCTTCCCCTCGTTTAAAGGCAGGCAGGCGGGCGGGGGGATATAATGCAGTCAAGTCATTTGTTAGTGCTATTCATCCACGGCGGAGAAAGAAGCTAGAGAAAGAAATTTTCACGCCGTGCCTTGTGCCCTTACTTCTTCACTACACACCATCCTAGATCTATTACCTCATACATAACCAAGTAGTCAAGTCAGTCCTCGTCGTAAGACGCACGACGACGGCACATCCTCATTTGCCTCTCCACCACAACGACCTGTAGAGTTTTCTCTATTTTTTGGAATTTTTTCTTGTCAACTCGTGAGATGAATGCATATTTCCCTGTACACGTACGTTATCCTTATGGCAATGGCAGTAAATGGCTGGCACGACATAACATCCGTGGCACGGTTAATTTTTCTTGATTAAAAGGCATACCGGGTTGAGTGGAGGTTGGTTGTGGTTTACGTAGGAGCTGGTACGTGAATCCGAAGACACGTTACTTACGGTAGGCATGGCTCGGGGAAGAAGTGAAGGAAGTGATGTGATTTAGGAATCCTAATGGATATCCGGTGTGGTGGGGCCGGGTAAGGTGGAAGCCCAGTCCGCCTGGCGGGATGTGATTCTGAGAGCTCCTTAATCTTCAAATGAGTAAGTGGATTTCCCTATATACCTTTTTCCTGGAGGAGAGGGGGGAGGAGGGAATTCCAAAAACGTTAAGGTTGGCGCCAGTCGGAAGCTAAGCTATGGTCCACCGGCTTGAAGTCAAGGTAACCCGTACGTAGGTACTTGACAAGACATCTGGTACTTATACTTAGTACCCGGGATCCTAAAGGAAGTTTTACTACACAGGGAAGCTTTAGGTAAAGGCAGGCGGGTAGCTTGTCGCTCCGCTGACGGCGACATTGCATTACATTTACAACCCCTTCTCCCCGCCGTGGACATGGAATTCAACGAAGCTGAACTCTTTCCCCACTAAAATATAAATGACTATGAAAGGGATCCTCGTCCTCGGCCCTTCATTCGTCATATTTGGGTGATTTTCAGGTTTTGATGTGTAAAATGAAAAGGGCAAGTCAGGAGTACAAATATTTTCTGCCTTTTTTGCAGTAAAACAATAATTCCAAGCCGTAGGAGGTAGGACTGGTAAAGGTGTGGGTGGTGTAGCTAGCGTGGGTGGTAATTTGCAATGTGAAGGAACGCGAAATTGAATTGGATATTTTGAGCATGGCCTACGTACGTAGCGTGGGTTAGAATGGCATTCCATGGATTGAAGTGCCTAAAAGTCTGGAAGCATCCATCCAAATGGTTTTTTAAAATATAAATACTTCTTGTGGTGTCTAGTACCATAATTTTATTGGAAGTCAAATCACCTACACTAGAAAGAAGAGTTTATGTTTTGGAGTTGAGCGACCTGACTTGAGTTTGGACTAAAGTACAAGATGTGGAGGATTTGTATGCAATTCCAACTGGGGGAGAGGACAATGTGATGTGACATAAAGGTAGCGAGTGTCCATTGGCGATAACGACGCGTCCAACTCATCCAAACTTCCCCTTCCTGCTGAGGAGGGTACTTTTTTACAGGCAGGCAGCTCCATCCTTCCACATAATAGGGTATTTCCTTCACTCACGTACGTAAATCAGGTCGTAGGGGACAAGAATAATGCAAATTGGCAAATGACACTTAGGAAAGCACGTATAAAAGTGTATGCGTTTATCCAGTCCACATGGCGTGTAGGTGCTTCCACAGGTAAAGGAAAAAGCAAAAAAAAAAAATGATTTGAGAATGAATTTTGATATGGCTATGTATGTGATTTCCCCCTCAAAATGGACGGGGACGGCAGGGAATGGAAAAACACGAAAGGAAAGAATCGGACATTGACTGGAAGAGTTTTCCAAGAATCGACTATCCTATTCATATGCATATATCCTATTCACATGGTCTGCCCTCAATTCATTCCCCCGTCCTGCCAGTTAAAGGTTCTTAAAAAAAGTTTTAGAAAGATTTGAAAGGAAAATTCTGTTCCCTCGATTTCCAAAGTCGGGTCGGAAGGAGATTTTAATGCTCCTACCGTAGTAAAGTACGTAGGGTTATCCATATCCGTCCCAAAGATGACACAGGCAGGGGAGCCTGCCTGGATTTCAATGGCTATGGCATGGCCAAGGAGCCGGAAGTGAACCCCACCGGTCGGTCCATCCCCATATATTCGAATTGGAAGCTCCCCAGTTTATTATCTCCAGTTGTCCGGAGGTAAATCCGATCCTCATCCTAGAAAGTTTTTACAGGATGAGGGAAAGTGGTGGGGTGTGCGTGCTTTTTGGAGCAAAGGCTGGGAGAGCATAAAACGTAGTACATTGTACTACGTACATATACGAACGTGGGATGTACTACACAACATTTTGAGAATTTTTGGGAGGAAATTATTGTTTGGAATTTAGGGAGAAACTTTTATAGGAAAGTCGTAGGGGTTTGGAATTTATTACAGGCGGGTTTTGGGTAGGTTCTTTTTTAGATCAAGGCTGGGTTTGGTTTTTTTTTTGTGCATATTTATGGATTTGACTGGACAGACGCTATGGTGTATGCATAAGGGTTGCCGGGATTTGCGTATGTATTTATTCTTTTTCCTTAACTTTTTGGTGTAATTTGAATTTTACAATTTAATAACATTTAACCCTATCCACGTGCATAACTAACCATTTAAAAGCATAGTTACATTAAATTAAAATAATTTGAACGTCATTGAACCATTCTTAAATCAATTATTACATGAAAATACACATTCTTGGTTTGCACAATATTTAACCAAAGTGGCTACACTTAAACTTGTTATAGATAAGTTAGTAATAAAACTTAATAATAAAAATCGAAATGGCCTCAACAATTCCCACACCTTTTGGGTCGCACTTGGTACGTGGGTGAAGTTAAAATTGTAATTAAGGGTGAAATGATGGAGGAGCGGTGTTGATCAAGTTAGATAGGTGGAATGATGCCCGCCAGCCTTTGTTGACGCTTCCAATTTGAAGATTAATGTGAGTATCTCCCGGATCCAGTTTCCTCGACTACATAGTAGACATACATATATAGATTGTAGATTGTGGATTGCAAGGATGCATCCCCAAATCCTGGAGGCTACAAACCGGAGCCGTAGTCTATGTCTAGTCAGTAGTGGGAGTCAGTCCTTTCTCTCGTCCAGGTTGATTCCGGAAGGAGAGGACAGGAAATCGATGTAATGTACCCATACTATCCCTTGTGCCAGGAGATCCGACGAAAGGTATTTTGGAACGGAATGAGAGGAGAAGGAAATGAATTGACGTCCCCGAACTCCGGGCTCCAGGATCTGATGAGAACCGAAGGGAAGTTAGTGTAATTGGTCCGTGAATTGGATTCTCCTCCGTGGATGAGGATGGCGCGGGCGGAGGACGAGACCAGGAATTTTGTTGGCTCCGCGATTGTGCCTTCCCGGTTGCCCCAAGCTTGAAGGTCAATCCCCACTCCCCAACTCCGAGTTTTCTTTGACTGAAATAAAAATTAAAGACTTTTCCTAGAATTCGAAGTAGAAGTTTTTTCCGGCCTGGCCTGGTCAAGTGGTGTCCCTGGATTTCTGAAGGTATTCATATATTCCGTTTATACACTTGCTACTCCTACTAGTGACATTAGATTCTATGATTATGGGACGCGCCCTGTCTTTTGGAAGGGAATTGGATGTCCTGTCCTCTGTTCTATCTAGCATCCGAATCCGCGTAGGACGCGTCTGGCCAACCATGTGAAAAAGTTTCTGTCCCTATCAAATCAAGTGTCCGACTAAGGTACGGCAGAACATTCCCTTGTCACGGTTTAACTAAGATATGGTCAAGGGGATTGGACAGGTACTCGGCGGAGTTTATTGCTTCCTCCGCTTTAGTTTTATCAGTTACTCCATTCTACGGTTCTCCAGTTCCAGCTCATCCAGGAACTGGCCGGCCTTTTTCTTGAAATCCATAGACGGGATACCCTACCCATGCCATGCCATGCCATGCCATGCCCTGCTATGCTGCCCACACCAAAGGTGCTCGTGCCATGCACCCCTGTGTGTTTTTTTCCCTTTCATTCTGATTTTTTCATTGATTACGTTACAGTACAATACAATGCAGTACGAGGGGATTTCGGTTGGGATTCTGCCTCAGCCTATCCTGCATGCAATACCATGGATTATGTATGACAGGCAGACAGGCGAGCATGCGCAGTGCGGACATTGTTGCAAGGTGTCGGATTAAATCACGCATGGAGGGACGGGTTGATGGGTACCAGGTGAAGTGGAAAATATATTAGGACCCATGTACGTGCATTGTGTATAAGGTGAGGGCAAGGGATTGTGTTTCACCGGGTCTCATTCATTGTAATTTGTGTGATGAGCCTCTGAGTCTCCTCTGCGGCACACGGGAGGCAGGATGAATGCCTTCGTACTCGTACGTACGGAATTAGTGGAAGGGAAGAGGAGAAAAGCTGGGGAAAGGGAACTGAGGGGCCTACACGTACGTACCTACAGAGCCTTAATCCGGTCACAGGTGTGACAATGGAGCCAGGAGTCCATGGTATTAGTCTTCGGTTCATCCAATTAATACCAGGTCTCTAGGGAATTGCCCTCGCTGACTGATTCGGCTTCGTTTTTTTTCTTAGTTTCTTTCCCTTCCTACGTTTTCAGGACGTACATACGTAACGTACGCGTGAGCTATCCATCCTAAGTGTTTCATTTGGAGAAAGCTCCGTGGGGATTTGCTTGCTACGGTACGGAGGGTTGAAAAAAATACAAGTACACGCGAGCACAAGGGAAAATGTCATGTACGGGTGTCTGGGATATAAGTTTTGGGACTGGGACTTTCGGCACCCAAAGAAAAGGAAAGAAAGTAAATGAGAAGGTAGAAGGGTTAGAATGAGTGGGGACGGCCACTCAACATTGTGAGTGTTGGAATTGGAGGATGGGATTCCCCACCTGCGGGAGGACTCCCTCCCGCCGCGCCTCGTCTTAAGGTGAGGTTTTACGCACTGAAGAAAATCCCACTTCTCCCTTCCTCCTTATTTATCGATCTCCTATCTAATTGGAGAACTTCCAGGTATGGGGGATGGAGGAAAAAACTGAAGCTGAAGGGATTTCCAAGAGAAGAAGGACAGGAATGGCTGACTTGGTAGTCGAGTCGAGTGTGTCCGTGCGTGCGTGGCTGTTGTCCAGCGTACGGCGACTGGCGACGCAACGCACGGACTAATGTTTTTTGGAGATAAATGGTGGCCGTGGCGGCATTTAGCATCAGCTCATGGGTTGTCAAGATAAAAGGGAAGAAAAAAAATAGCTGAGGATGGGGATGCATTAGTCGTTTTGGAGAGGAAGGTGGGGTTTGGCCAGGTTAAATGTGTATGTGTGTGTATTTGTTGCTTTTACCTTGGGCTGGGATTGTGATGAAATTCCTAATGCTTAGACGTTGGAGCAAGTGGAGTGCAAGCAGAATGGGAAATGTCTGCTCTCTTCCGTCCGTGTTTTACGTACGTTCCTCTTAACGGGAAAAGAATTTTTAGCACGGCATACATAGACGCACGGTCTGTTTTGCCTAAAAGGCCAGGTTCCTTCGACTACGAACCGACCTGCAATTTCCGTGTTGTTTTATATGACAGGCGAAGCGGACGGATGGATGGACGGATGGGTCCCGGTGTAGGATTTTTTTTTGTGTGTTATCAGTCGAGAAAACAGAAAGGCAGTAGGAGAAAAAGCAGTTACAGTTTTTCCCATTAACCTCTTTCAAGTGAAGCGAGAGGAATTCCTCTCGTCCGTTGTTTTTCTTTTAAGTTTCCACCTGCGATTCCATCCAGGGGAATGGGGATGAAGGAGGAAGCATTACGCGTAAAGGGAAGACGAGAAAAGAGCTTTTCCCTTGATTCATGCTCTCCAATAAAAAATCTGGCATGGACATGTCTGGAAATCCGCACGGGTGGAGTCGAGCCTTCGACAGCTCACTTCGTGGAGCCAATGATTCATAAGGAAAGATCCCAAGGACTCGTTGGCTCCATTTCTCACAAAAAGTCAAGATAGGGACTGGCAGGTGGGTATTAGTTATCTTTGAATACTAGGCTATGGTACATGGGATGGTGTACCAGCTGGAGAAAGGTAGACAGGGCAAGGAAGGGCGCTAAAAGCATGCACTTTGCAAAAAAATCCAAGGAGGAGGAAAGGATGAAAGAGAAATTTTCGCCATTAAACGATTAATGCCCTTATCCATCACTCTACCTTTCCTCTCTACCTTTGAATTTTTCATTTCCCATCTTCTTCATCATCGTGGAAAGGCTTTTTCCGCCCTCCAGCTTTCATTACCTGACTGACTTCATTTCATCACAACTTGGGAAAATGTAGCAGGGATGCATGGCAAGTGCAAATGGTCGGTCGTAAGGTTCAGATGTCTGTTTTTACCTGATTTCCGTCTTTCAGTCCCTGTTTTTTATTGGATAGAAATTGCTATACATTCACGAAGCATTTATTCCAATTTTCATGGGTCATTCACCGTAACGTAATCCATAGGTAGGTTTGAAGAAATATAGGATAAGGAACCTAATAACGAATAATGGCACTTCTTCAACTAACAATGGAGTCGTGGGACATGCGCACTACGGATTGGGTGGAGACCACTTTGGGGTAGAAGACCATTGTCTCGAATGGTACTGTGCCAAATAGTACGCCTGCAATTTCATATCTCGATTTTTGGTGAATTTTTGAAATTTTGCATTTGTCATGTTAGGAGAAAGTGCATGGGAAATTACACATAAAATTTTGAGTTTCACGTAGTCTCCCCTCTCTACTTTCTCAAAAATGACAAAAATTAAAGTTTTGCTTTTGTGGTGGGATTTCAATTTGAGGTATTAGGTCTTGTGAAAAATACAACTATAGGGTAATCTTTTTATATCTTTTGGTTTGAGAAATTCGTATCCAATTATAACATGCGATAACTCATTTTAACTAATCTGCAGCTTGATATGGAAAAAATTGCAAACTTGAAAAGCCGCCAAACCCGCCCAAATCATTTTTAACTGTTTTTTATTTTTGTGATGAAAAACGATTTGCAAATTTGGCGGGTTTCGAAGACCAGCCGTGCCCTCCATATTTTTCATGGAGTTTTGTTGCCCATCCCAGTCGGTTTCCGGAAATGCATTTTTGAGGATCCAAATCAGACGAGCACCACAGGACCTGCTCAGCCAGGCATAATTGTTGGAAATACATCTATTTTGAACTTTTTAGACTTTTTGGTCTGGGCTGGTCTTCGAAATCTGCCAAAGCCGCCAAATCGCTTTTTACCACAAAAATAAAAAAAGCCAAAATGTTTTCGGCGGGTTTGGCGAGTTTCCAAGTTTGCAATTTCTTTCCATATCAAACTGCAGATTAGCACAGTTAAAATGAGCTATCGCATGCTATAATTGGATACGAATTTCTGAAACCAAAAGATATAAAAATATTACGTTATAGTTGAATTTTCCACAAGACCTAATACCTCAATTGAAATCCCACCACAAAAGCAAAACTTTAATTTTTGTCAGTTTTGAGAAAGTAGAGAAGGGGGGACTACATGAAACTCTAAATTTTATGTGCAATTTCCCATGCACTTTCTCCTGACATGACAAATGCAAAATTTCAAAAATTCGCCAAAAATCCAGATATGAAATTGCAGGCGTAATATTTGGCACAGTATCATTCTAGACCATGGTTTTCTTCCCCAAAGTGGTCTCCACTTAATCCGTGGTGCGCATGTCCCACACCTCCGTTGTAAGTTGCATTGTTACATATTTGTGTCATTTTAAAAATTACCGTTTGACACCAAAATCAGTGGATTTGATTTTAGTTTAAGGTTATTTATGTATATTTTGTACCCTCCAGCGCTAAGTTTTGAGGCAATGGTCGAGAACTGTTAGAATGTTAATTTATTTGACTTATTTATGAAATTCAAATTCGGCGTTCAATTCTACTTTTAATTTAAACGTTGCATACCCATTAAATTTGCACGAAATATTTTGGCCCACTCCGTTTAGCTGAGTTATGACTGACAGGTGGTGGTGGCGCGCACATACACAGCGGGATGTGCCATGTAAGAAAGGTAAAAATCAAATTTGTCACACAGTATTTGGACCCCAGAAACATCTGCCACAAAAGTGTCACCCTTTCCATGCCGTGAATCCGTTTTTCCAAGGGAGCGCTTGGCCCTGTCCCCCACTTTTGCTTTTTATGTGGTTTACTTTTCCAGTTTGCATGCTACTGCGTGCGAACATATAGAGTTTGAGCCCACATACATGGCAATGCATGGCACGGCATAGCATAGCATGGGATTTAATTAGCCCTTTAACTTTCACTTGAAGAAGCGAAGCTCCGCTGGAAATTAAATGCCTGGTTGAATGGGGGCATTCGTGCACAATTCATTAAGGGAGGGACAAGAGCAAAGAGTTAATGCAATTATGAGTGTATTCAATTAGTATGGGTAGGAGGGGGATCCATTACAAACGGTGAGTTCCGTGCCGTGGCTTGGGTCAGACAGGATGAATTGTCAATATCACCTCAGTTTCAGTATACCTGATTTAGGGACGGTTCGGCTAACCCTGGCCTCGGATCGGACCCACTTCACAATGGACACGTGCAAAAAGTCAACCAAATGTGGCGATTAGCATTTGAGGATGATGGCACGGCGGGAAGGGAGGCTAGAGGTTGTTAAGAGTGACAGAAGGGAAATCTTTTTGATGGCGGAATCACGGCAGGTAGTCAGGGAGGGGGAAATAAATGCGTGTGTCATATGCGTGCGTGCGTGCGTCGGTCCGGGGGACGGACTCCCCGGCTTCCGTGAAGAAGAATTATCAATGATTCACGGACGGCATTTACACAATAAGGGCGAGGGAAGGGGGATAAAGTCCAATTTTACTTAAACCGAAATGCTTAACCTGATTGCCTACCCCTCTGGGACCTGAGGAGGCTTAGTAATTATTCCGTCCATTCAAAATTTGAAGTATAGGCACATACAAATACATTTTCAAATACTAATATTCAAATATAGTTGAACGTCGAACAATTATTAAAATATTTAGTGTAGTAAAGTCATATATCAACAAACAGTTTTGGGGGACGACACCGATGACCGGTTATTAGAATATTTACTATTTTATATTAATTGTATACTTCAGTTTATAATGGATGAAGCCCAGGACTCGTAGCGGTTTAACTGTTGGATTTAGTGAAGTGAGAAACTCTTATTCTACCAGTCATGGAATGCGGAGGTAGGGATTTAACATGAGTCTTGAGAAGACGGATAATGATGATGGTCAAATGCCAACCGCAATCAGGTAGCTAAATTTAGACGAAAATCCTCTTCCTTTGCACATTTTGGCCAGAATGGAGCCAAAGGCAGTTGCTCCTTGGGTCTTGAGTGCTTTGGATAGATCAGGTAATTTAGAGGTAAATTATTAGACAACAGGCCACATGGGAGTTTACGTACGGCGTAAGTCAGTTAGTCCTACGTATGTACGTACGCAGCCAATTTTTGCACACCGTCGGGTACGAGTATGATACGGCATCCAGAGTATTCAGATCCCTTCTTCTTGGGATCCCATCTTAAGAAATTCGCGTACTGTTGCATGTACTGTGCACGTTATAACTCAAACTCCAAAAATGATTTTAAGTTTTAAAAAGTGGAATATTGTAACACACGTGGACGTGGAATTACGTAGTGCATATGTATGTACGCACTGATTTGATAGAATGCAAAGATAATGTCTACAAAGGAGGACATGAAATAATTTTTGAATGTTGATGTTGAGATGCGCTCGTTCCTGGGCTGACATTTCCTTGATTGGCTGGATGATTTGTTCGTAGCATTACATTTATGTAATGTAAGGGTATGTCTACGGTTTTGAGGAGTTGTCAGATCAGATTTTGTAAATGCAGGAGTTGTTGGTGGTTCGGAGTGAGGGAATCCTTCCTCTGAGTCTCACGGGAATTAATTAGTTCTAATTGATACCATTCCTCTCCGTTACTTACGTTAAAATATATCATTTTGTACGTAGGTAGGCGTGGGTTGGGATCGGGTATGCTACGATGTACGCTGTATGGGACAGGGCATAGGACTTTATTTATTAGATATGTCCTACTACACGTACGTACACACAACGTAGTAGATGGGAAATTGGCATGGTCTTTGGATGTGAAGTTTGTTGGTTTGGATGGAGGAGGGGTAGTCCCTTCTTCTCACCGTGAGTGGCATCCTTTTGGTAGATAAGAAATTTTGAAGAAGGAAGAGTGACTGGGGCGAGTGGCTGGAAGGTAAGGAAGGGCAAAGCGTGAAAACTGATGCTGTAAGATAAAATAGATTGTCAGAATTTGTGGAGTTTAACTTCACTTCACGGCAAGGTTTTCCCACTGTTTCTTTATATCAGTCTCCATGCATTTCCTCATCCTCAAAACTAAACTCCCCGGTTCGGTTTGGTCGGAGTCCAAAATGAAATCGGAATGGGGAGAGAGAAAAAAGTTTTGTCACCCAAAGTCCCCAAGGTGTTGATTTAGAATTCAGATATGCGGGGCGAAGTTGCCGTCCTTTGCCGTGGAAAAACCTTCGTATCCGACGACTGACTATTTTCGGGTTTGGAGGAGTAATCCGGGAGGCACAAGCCTTAAGCTCCCAGGTCTGTGGTAGTGGTGTTTCGTATTATTATTTTTCACAAAAGTTCGCTTGCGTTTTAACTTCATCCGCTCCCGGTTTTTTCCACATTCTACGTACGACGACGACCTATTCCTACGACCCGGGAGCAATGCATTTCGCATTCAGACAATTCATCAGCTCATAAAGCAGTCGAAAGGCGAGAAAACATTAGTTTTTTTTCAAGGAGGGGAAGATTCCAGGCCTGGGTAAAGGATTGGGGGCCCTCGTTTTGCGTTAGGTGCATATTTATTCGTCAGCTCGTTTGAATTTACTTGTGTTTCTCACATCCACTCCAATTATTAGTTTGTTTTATTTTTACTTTTATGGGAGTTGGGGGATCCAAGGTTAACACACGGCCTGTGGCATCAGCAGGTTTGGGATTGTACTTTTATTTGTTTTTATCTACTAAAACATCGATTAAAATATTTAAAATGAAATAAATTAAGTCAAATGTCTTAGTAGGTAGTCGCTGAGCAATATATTGTCCGAAGGCACGATGATGACTTATAAGGTTGTAGTATCCATCTTTGAGGAATTCATTCTGACTGTGAGAACCTGCGCTTCACAATGACGAAAATATCCGTAGTTTATGTATCGAAATACATATTATACTTAAGTAAGTTTGCTGCCTGTGTTGATTGTGTAAGCAAGAATTCCAGCGAAAGTCCACAATTTCCCGTAAATAAATTAGCGTGCTGTACACTGGATTTGATTTATTCATTTTTGTGATACACCAACGCATTCAGGCGCACAAGGTACAAATTCAATGCTGACTCGGATGACTAAATGCTCAATTTCTCAGGAATCATTTGGATTTGCTCATCTACTGATAAAAATAGGTGGATTGCGTCAAGGTTAGACCACCATTGTGCATTAATGCATTAAGTAACTCGTTGTCGTTAGTTGAACTTGTTTAGTCTTAAAGTGATAAAGGGTGACGCAAGGGGTTGAGATTGAGACGAATAATGGCTGTCTGAGTTGGGCTTTGGTGCACCTAAACGTTTTTTTTTTCAGTTTTTTTGAGCTCGGCTGGACTGTGACTAATTTTGGAAGAGACGTTTTAGGTGATTCTGCACTGCGCCGTGATGTGCGTGGAGCTTGGGCGTTTAATTGTAATTACGTTTTTGGGATTGGTCTTAGTCATATTTTTATTGATGGGGTTGTTATCACAAAAACTTTTTCATCCCTGCTCCAGACAAATGGATCGGCTAAATTATTCCAGACTCATTTGAGACATATACAAGAGATTTGACCTCACCGATTTTTTCACGTATTTTGAAACATTTGCATAGAGAAGGCATGCCCGGTAAATACTCAATGCATGTGTAAACCAGGGATTCAATGGATTTGATTTAATCTACGAAGATGGGTTGAACAATTCTTCTCAAGCCACGACCATAACCCGTATGGCCATATAGTATGCAGGGACGTAGTGATATGATCATTACTTTAGTATTATATATAAAACACTGAACGGACTTTATTTGTGGCATTGACTTCAGTACCATCTTAATTTTTATGTGCCCTGATTTCATATCATGAACATTGAAAGATTTACGGAAAAGTTACATGCTGGCCTTCGTATTACAATATTTCCATCCTTTGCCCCTGGTGAGCAGAATGTGATTTGGTTTGGATAAATTCAACACACATAAATTCAAAATTCAGATCGTCCACTTCCCATTTTGCCTTGGGATAAGATAGTATCATCCCAGTTTGTTTTTGCTGTATTATCCAATGCATCATTGCAATGAATTGCCCAGAACAAAACCCATGCTGCATTTCACGTCTATATGCACACTGCACATACCTTGACGTCACATTGTGTTGGGATCGAGGAGTCTGTTTGCTTTAATGACCCGCCCTGCCTCACATCTCTATTATGAGAGATCAAATGACCAGGTGAATGGGGGACTCAGAGCTGAAATCTGACCTGGCAATGTGCTTGCACTTCGTATTCCAATCATGGCATTCAACGCAACGGTTCCGCAATCCCTTCGCCTCTAGAAATATTATTTTACCTGTCGGCTCGGCTCCAACAATATTTGTAAATTACAATGGACGAGATGCTCCAACGCAATACAATGCAATGTAATGTAATGCAACGCTATGTATTCCAACCATGGCATTCAACGCAACGGTTCCGCAATCCCTTCGCCTCCAGAAATATTATTTTACCTGTCGGCTCGGCTCCAACAATATTTGTAAATTACAATGGACGAGATGCTCCAACGCAATACAATGCAATGTAATGTAATGCAACGCTATGCAATTTACCTGGCCTACGTATACGTACCGCATTACTCAAGGGGTTAAGATTACATTCCATTCCCTTTCCTTTAGCTAAATCTGGACCTATTCCCACTTTTAAATTGAAATTTGATAAGTCCTCCCTGTACACATCAATCCAGATGAATGAGATAAGCGGGAAATGAAGGGAAATTTGAAATTGACATATCCTAGCGCACGTACGGGTTAGGGAGGGTGAAAATGCGATGCCATGCCACACCACCGTCCTGAGCTTGAAGAGACCTTTTCAGTTTCAAAAAGAGATTTGAAAGCTTTGAAGGATTTAGCAATGGATTTTCATCCCCGGATTCGGTTCGGGTTAGGCCAGGCCAGGCGGCAGATGCATGCATATAACATGGTGGAGGTGGAAAGTAAACTTTTAATGTTCGTGGCAGAGGAAGGGGGTACCTTTTACCTTGTACAATTAATTGGGATAGAAATAGTGTTTTCCCATGAGGGAGAATAGGGGATGGCGGATCCATTCAGATTGTCCGTTGATGTGGAAGGGACGGCCAGAGTTACAATAGATAGGAATCAAATGGTAGACGGTAGAAAGGGGAGGAAAACCCGGGTAGTAGTTCCAGGCTCGGCTAGAGCCTTATGACCAGACCATTGTGTATGTACTGTACGTGCGTGCGCGTGTGGCGGGAGCCCTTGATTTGATTTGAAACGGGGAAAGAGAGGGGACCCTTTTTTCCACTAGATTTGTGTGATGTGACTGATGGACCAAAAGAGAACCGGACAGCGGTGAGTTTTAGATAAACATTTGTAATTACATTTGATTTTGGGAAGTGGGTGGATGGATGGGGACTTGGATTTAGTTGTAAGATCCTTAAAAGGCGAAGGGTGAGTGATAAGTGTTGGGCGGAGGACGACAGGAAAGAAGAAAAAAAAAGTCGAGAAGGTTTGGGAAAAGGAGATGAAATGAATGAATGGGATGAGGATGGGATCGTTACGGGAAGTGGATTGCTTATTGGAGCCAAAGAAAGAATGGCTCATGAACTTGAAGAAAGACCATCAATTCTCATTGGAACCTGATGGCTCACAGACTCATTCCTCCTGAATTATTTACTCCAGGCATTTAATCCATTCTCGGGAAGGTGAGCACGGGGTTTGTCAGTCTGGACTCTAGTCGCATGGCCATGGCATTCCTCACACTTCTTCTTAATCACCCACGCGCCAATACATCCAAGTTGACTGGAACTTTACTTTCCTTCTTTTTTGTGTGGAGTTTGACGGGAATGAGTAGGCTGTTCCGCCGAATCTAATTTTTGTGTTTAGTAAGTATGCTTATTACAGATTACGTGTTTGGGGAATTCACTCTTAAATCAATTGGTTTTGGAAATATAATACGTTTATAAAAGTGATTTTTGGATTTCATTGGATTACTGTTTTTTACGTTGCCAATAACTTTTAATTTTTAACTTATTTGAGCTGTACGCCATAAGAAATGTTTAACATTTGGTAAACTAAGGAAGCTTGTTAGTGCAGTTTGACTCTCTTGGAGCTTGTACTTTTCTAGAGTAATCAATTTGAATTTCATACTTCTCAGTTCTACAAACTCGAGCCTTGGAGGAGATCCAGTCGCCTTTAAGGGTTGGATTGACGTGGTTGTGGATTGGTAGGTCGGTCGAATGTTGATGTTGATGGGAAGCAGAGATTCTGTTCATATTTTAGCTTGGATTTGATGTACTCCTTGATCCAACCGAATTCAACAATGAGGAAGGAAAAGAGGTCTGGTGTCCCCATTGTATGTATTTCCCTGTGGTACCTTCACATATTGCATAGAAGGTACTTTGCCGGTGGCAAAAATGGTTCCCTTTATCACACAAATGGGCACGTGCATTAAGTCCTCAATTTTACCTTCCCCTCCCCTTCCCCTCTGATGACAAAATCGAAAAACTCATCTGCAATCCACAATTTTACTTATTCCATCCTGTACGTAGCTTACGGCCAAGGGAATTGTGATTGTACTCACAATTTTTGCCCAAAGGACTCCTCTGCGCCGAGTTCATATTTTCCATCCCATCCACCTTGTACTTAGTACAAATACTGGTTTGGATTTGTAGAGTGAAGGACGTCCTTCAGCAAAGGAAAAGCCCGCAACTTATTGCATTGGATATTCAATCAAGAGGAAAGTACGAGCACGTCACTTAACAACAATAAGGGCAGAGCCCTTACAAGGGCCTTGTGCTCCAAGATTTCCTTGAATGATGGACGGGATCTGTTGTTGAAATGAACTACGGTCTACGTACGTACACATTATTGCATTTCAGCCTTTGATTCAGGAGATTGAGTACCCGGGTATACGTAGGTACGTACACCCGGGTAAATCCCGGGTGGTTTTCCATTGGGTTGGAAAACGGTGCTCAATTTCAAAGAGTGTTAATTCAAATTGCAAATGGCAAGTGAAAGAAAGATAGGCGGGTTTTCTTGGGAGGGAGCCACGCGGTGGGAGCACCATGCTTTGATTTTCCTCCAATTCAATCACTCAAGACTTGATGTGACATTGAATGATTTCTCAACTTGTGACCCGGTCTTTTGGAAATCCAAGGCACCGCGTGGCGTGCTTTGTGTTTGTGTAGGTAGGACAGGCATGGCATGGCATGACAGGGGTTGGGTTGAAGAACACGGTAGAAGGCAGTTGGATTTAAGAAAAGCTTCCGCCTTCCCCGCACCGTCCCGTGTCAAGTGACTTTGACTGAATTAACTTTCCGCGTCTTACCTACCTCGATCCTTACCCTCGCTTCACGTTTTTTTTTATCTCGAAACACTTTCTTTAAAGAAACTCCCTTTTGTATGGCAACGGCAACACGTACGTTTTCCTTCCCTGCCATTCTTCTTCTTCTTGCTGTTTTTTATTGTAGGAGCCAGTTATCCTTTGATTGAGTGGAACAACTGTTGATGGAAAAACTCCTCTTTCCACTCTTATTTCTATCCCATGATTTGGCGTTCCCCTGTCTTGTCGTGTCAGTTCCCTCATCTCACCTTTCGCCCAGTCAAGGAATGGAAGCGCCCTTTGTTTTTTTTTTTATCTCGAAACACTTTCTTTAAAGAAACTCCCCTTTGTATGGCAACGGCAACACGTACGTTTTCCTTCCCTGCCATTCTTCTTCTTCTTGCTGCTTTTTATTGTAGGAGCCAGTTATCCTTTGATTGAGTGGAACAACTGTTGGTGGAAAAACTCCTCTTTCCACTCTTATTTCTATCCCATGATTTGGCGTTCCCCTGTCTTGTCGTGTCAGTTCCCTCATCTCACCTTTCGCCCAGTCAAGGAATGGAAGCGCCCTTTGTGAAGTCGAAGTGAGTGTGCAAATTGGGATTTGTATGCTATTTGCACTTTGCTTGAGTTTTTGAAATTTTAGCGACATGCATTTTAAACGCCGTCTATGTTATTGCCAATTATTCATATTTAGTATTTTTTATTTGCAGTTTGGAGTTTTATTGAAAACTACGAAAGTTGGCAAACGTAATGCCATCAAACGCCGATCATTTTTTTGAATATATATGTTTTTATATGATTAAGATAATTAGATTCAACTTCGTCGACACAAATCAATAAGTTGAGTAATTACAATTGTGTTGTGGTATAGTTTAAATCCATAAACTCAAAATAAACTAGTGTGTAGCCTATAGGAAGCCCACAATGATTTTAGTCCACCTCGGATTAAGATTAAGACAGAAATAATGAGTACAAATAAGATTACGGAAATAATTGCGCTTACTGTACACTATGAAAGTAAGTACCACCCGTCACTGAACTGAATACAACCTGGGCACATATATGGGAGAAAGTACACAAAGAAGCCCGTCGTCGAGTCTAAAACCTGTTAAAATGTCCTTCGTAGTTACAGCCCGGTTACAATGTAATTATCCCCCAGCAAATGGGCTCGTATGTTCAACAAGGAGAAAAACATTACATTAGACGGGATCCAACCACTCGTGTCCACGTTCCATGAGTGTGCATCTATGGTACGCGCTCCTTACTCCTATAAAAGTCGGCAAGGATCGAAGGAATTTGTAAGACCGTTCCCATCTTAAGGAAAGGACCCAGCAGTATCCACTGGCGTATAAAAAGGTTTTTACGGCTTCCCCGTAAGAATTTTTATGCCCCATGTTGCCTTGTTGATTACCGTGTGAGGATGGGGCTTTTATTTGGTAAAAGTCCCAAACCCTGTTCTCCTCCTTCCAAGGCAAGACGCCACCTTCAGATCCCATCGTCATTTTTATGGTGGACCCTCCCCGTTTTTCTGTACCCTACACCTGTTTCCGATAAGAAACGTACGTAGCAAGTCTTGTCATTTCTCCAAGGACCGCGACCGCGGGGATCGACAGCCCTTGGGGATTTTTTTTTCGTAAAGGAAAAAGAAAATTGTCGCAGATATTAAAGGAAAACTCAATCTGCGAGCCTCGTCGAGGTACGAGAAATGAATGCACGGAATTTGATGGGTTCAACATTGCGTTGGTCGGTCGGTCAGTCAAAGATATGAGAATTGGAAAGTGGATTTTCCTCTCTCTCTCTCGGGGATGGGCAGGGAAAAGGAAGGGGACAACTGGTGCCGGTCCGAGCAGTGCAGTGAGTGGCTGTGGGAATATGAAAAGTCATTTTTACGAGCACTTCAGACCTTTTTTTGGCAAGGAAAATGAAGCCAGCGGTCAGGCCATCAAAAACCTTTCCCTTTCGGACCCGTCCATCATGGGTCGTGGTCCCTCCAAAGTATAAGGAGTAAAGGGAAAGACAATTTGATCTGACCGGGCCTTACGTAACGCGTAACGCGTACCTCACAGCCAAGTACCTTCTCATATGTAGAATTCCAATGTCCCTCCGCCAACCGCAAGCCACCGCACCGCCTGTGTTGTGTAATGTAGGTGCCAGCTGGTTGACCAACCGCCGTCATCGTCCACGGGGCGAGATTTTCATATTCACCATCATTTTTCCCCTTCCTTCAAAAAAATAAAAATCGAAATCTCTTGGCTTTTTTTCCCCGTCGGTCAGTCATCATGTCGTACGTGTGTGTATGTGTGCTTTGGATTATTCCGTGGCCCACTCATTCACAATGCATGCAACGCGGGCAACGCGTACGCGACGTGAACCGTCTGTCAGAAGGTAATTTTCTTTCTTTCTTTTTTCTGGGAGCCAAACCACAAATCGACTCGAAGGGAAGGGATTGCAGGAAAACCAATCTGAGTGGAGTTCGTCGTCGTTGGACTTCGGTCCTTCCAATCTTACCATCTGATTTGAATTTGAATACCGTCCGTCCACTGCACTGTTTCCCAGCCGTCACTCCCACAGCTTTCTTTCTGACTGATCAAATAAATGGGATCCGTAATGCTCACTGTCATTTATCTCTCTCTATCCGTCCCCACCACAAACTTTTCAAATTCAGTCATTTCCCTGCCCTGCGTCCGACTTCCAAATCATTCGCTTTGTTGGACTCCTCTGCTTCAGGAATCCGTGCATGCATGCATCAGTCCATGGAAAATCCTCCCCTTTCCCAGGCAGAAATTGAATATTTTCAAAAATCCATGACGTTCGTTCTTCCAAATGTGAAATGCCCGTCCGTCCGGTCCATTAGGAAAATCCTTACACTACATACACAAGTAAATGAAGAAATTCGTCGTACGTAGTCGTACGGAGAAAGTTTTTATAAGTATTACACTGCGTAATGTACAAAACGCTGCACCAAGCCACGGGGCGAGATTTAAGCCCATCTACTTTTTATTGGGTGAATGGAGTGAGTTGGAGGCTCTAATGGAAAGGGATGGGGCGGAAAGTGTTTTGGCAATTTTTGAAATCGGAGGAGTCTTTTATCGTGGAAAAAGGTTTAAGGTTTAAGGCTGGGAGGGAGGGAGATTTATTCCATGGGCCATTCGGTGGCTAACATAAACAACCGGGCACTCCACCTGTGCTCCTTCCCACCGCACGACGACGACGACATTTTCCTGGCCACCGCCTGGCCTGCCTTCAGCTAAAATACTCTTTGATTGCACTCTGGAGGTAAACGTAAACGCGTCGTCGTCGTTGACACATTAGTGGAACTCCTCATCTTTCCACATCTCGGATTTGCTCATACTACGTACGGATAAATGGGGTAGTATTTTTCCCGTGTAACTCTGCACTGCACCGGCTTAAGTTGCGGTCGTCATCTACTTTCACGTTTATTTGCTGGATGACCCAAGTCGGATATTTAATATTTCACGGTAGGCGTGGGTTTTGGTGAGATGAACTTTCACCGGACACACGGACAGTTTGGATTTGATTTGATTGTTGGCCGAAAGCTGAAAGCCCAGGTGACATTCAACCCTAGGCTAATATTGACTGTTTGGCTTTGCGACGACTGAGTTTGTGCCGTGGCCAGGGGCCAGAGGTGGTCGCTCATGATGAATGGAGTTACCAGTACCTACGACTTAAGCTGGGTTGGAACTGACGGCTTAATAAATCTTTGGAAAAGGCATGGTATGAGCACATGGCAATTTGTAGCCGCAAACTACATATGTATTGCAGGCATTGCCAAATCGGAATGAATTGAAATTTTTGTACGTAATGGAAAAGCCGAAGGCGATTCAAAAATTTTAATGCAGGCAAATCTTAAATGTACACATGGGAAGATTTGAATGGATATGTGTGCATACATGAGGCTGCAGCTGGTAATTTTATTAAACATGAATGAAATTTTAATATGAAATTTGTTTCTGTAATAATTGAATTTCTATGAAAGGCATGAAATTTGAGATGTTTTACACAATATCCAGTATTAGTTGTACATAGTATTAGTATTGGTCGGGGCAATGGGGTACTAGGAAATTTGCAGGCGGGATAATTT
>JAAXYW010001592.1:0-20502 GCA_036851895.1 Orthonychiurus folsomi | reverse complement strand
ACTCAAAGGGAAACTTCTTCCAGTAATATACGATTTCGTAGTGCCCGTTGAACAGGTCGACGAAAGATATATTAAGAAATACGACTTGGAGTATTTTACAGGTGCTGAGGGGTGCGAGTTGTGTCTTTCGGCTGGTGGCTGAGGTCGGGTGCCCCTGTATTTGTATTCTTCAACTTTTAAGACCCTTTTGTTTTTGTTAGACGTTGGGGAAGGCTCTCAGACGACATTATTTAGAAAACATGGGGCCCGGATCTTGTATGTTTTCAAGGACAAGTCCCAAAGGAATAAAAGCACCACCAACCCCGCTTCTGGTTTTGCCTTTAACTTTGAAATGAAAGATTGATTTTTACCCATGCAGCCACATGGCTGGACTTTTTAGTCATGTCAACAAATTCTCATGTCGTATGTAGTCTGCAGTGCTAATGACAGTTTGAGGTACAAAATCGGCGAGCAAATGGCGGCTGCCTAAAATGGAAATTTCTTGGAGTGGCCAATTGTAATGATTTTGTTTTTGTGAAATTTCTTGATTTTGTGAGAACGAGGTGCCCTTTTTAGAGTGGATTTTTGGTAATTCTTTCTTCCACATTCCACAAAACTAGTTGCACAGCAAGTAAACATTATTGATTTCTTTCTATAGAACCTGCTTATGTTTATATTAGCGTTATCGGTTGTTCATCTGAAATATTAGCAAAGTGGTTTTGCGCCCCTCGTCTGAGTTTTCTTGCCAAATCTGAGAAGTTTTCCAAAGTCGGAGAGTAATGACGTACGATTCTTGATTGAAATGACTTGCAGGAAATGATTCTCTTGTAGTCTTACCGTTGGCGGTCCATAAAAATAATTGGAAGAAGGTTCAAATTACGTAAGTCGATCCTTTGGATTCTGTGGAAATAACTCCTAAGGATTGGAATCTTCGAGTCCTTAATAATATATTTCGGTTTCGGCGCGGAACAGTACGTAAACCGAAGACGAGGAGTCCCCATTAGCAACAAGTTTTTGTCTTCATCCCGAACCTTTTATGGATAACTCATGTCATTGTGAGAATGTGAGCCCCTATGCATCCGAAGAGATTTCTAGCCCCGATTAAAAGAGAAGACTTTGAAATATCCGTTCCCGTCTCAAGATTTAGAATTTGTTGGCGGTGCGGTGGGGTGTAAGGCAATTGAATGACAAGACATGACGTTAGTATTTATTCTGAATGATTCTTTTAAAAATGGGAGTATACACTAATAATTCTCGACGATTACAACCTTTAATGAAATTTTTACTGTTTGGTTACGGGATTTAAGTCGATCATTTAATTGATTTAAGTCTGAATTCTGGGTGGTTGTTACGCCCAGTTGCTTTTGGATTTTTTTTGTCACGGAGGTTTTGTTACTCTTCTTGACAAAGGAAAGCACATTAATATTGTTTTGTTGCCGGGAATGAAACAGATTGATGAGTTAGGTGGGCAAAGAGTCATTACGATACTGGTTTTTATTATGCCACCTGGGTTTTATGTATTCTTTGGCTCCTTGCTTTTGAGAGGAAGGTTTAAAAAAATTACATTTATGCTCTTTTAAAGCTACCACGCATGGATGGGTCTAAGAACTCATTAAAAATTTGCATCTGACTACGAGATGAACCCGCATTCGCACTCGACGCCCCACTGCACTGACTGCACTATATGGAAATGTTACACGAGTTTTGGGAGGTTCCACGAGAATATTCAGATACATAGGCACTGTGGCTGTGGCATTTAAGATATAAATTAAGTTATGTTATTAAGGATTCCAATTTTATTAGTTTTCTGATTGGGTAAACCCCTTTAAACTGGTTTTCTAATGGTGATGAATTCGCGCTTAATCTTAACTAATGGGTTGTTTCTCATTAATAACCAGGACTGCTGATGAAAAGGAATCTATATAAGGCAGTCCTTAATCCGATAAATAGTTTTGGGGCTGACCGTTTTAATTACGAGGCATTTATAAAAATTCTAATTTCTCTGAAGCCATTTCGGTTTTAATGGATGGGTTGTGTCTTGAATGTACAAAACCATATTTTTTGTGCTGGGAAATTGAGTGCTGTCGGACCGAAATATTTGTCGCAACGTAGGTACTATGAAACTGTAAAGTTGCAAATTTTCGTAGATCTGAACTTGGTTTTTGCTGCGTTCATTCCGAAATTGTGGATCTTTTCAATGTCCATTTCCCAGTCTTCCCACACCGGTTATGTTAATTAATTGTCTAAAGAATTAAATTTTTCTCGAGTTAATCGGGTTCAATGGGATTTATCTGAATGAATCCTTATTGCCTGCTTCAAAATCATGTAATTATCTCTCAAATGAATTTAATTCCTTCCCCTACGAGACATGAAACCTGTAATTTTGTCCATTACATTAAGAGCTTAGATTGGATGATGCCAGAGACATCACGGTGTTTGATTCTCTGTCATTAACCAGTGCCATGCACTGCTCAAAATTGGCGAATGAGACTAGAACTTGGTTTTAATTACCCAATGTATATTCAAGTAGTGCCAAGATTCTTGATAAGGCGACTCCTTAGAACCAATTTATTGGATTTTCCTCAAGCGTGACAGATGAAATTTTATTCACCTTGGTTTTGAAGGGGGGAATTTCTCAAAAAATTCACTGGATTGTGTGAAAACAGGAGTTCGACTCGATGAATACTAATTGCGACAAGGCAGTTGAAATGGTCGCGAGCGGATCCTCTTATGGTTATTACATGAGATTCCAAAGTAAACAACAAGATTTAAAAGTCCGTATTTGCTTTCCTTCACCTTGAGAAAATTTTGGCTTGCATCCGGAGCTCATGGAATTTATTTATCTTAATGTACGCAGTAAAGTGCTTTCCGGTGCAGGTTTTTTCTTGCTATTGCAGTGTTGATAATCTTGTTAAATATGTAATGACCCCTCTCAAAATTAGCCAAAAAAGTGTTAGAGTGTAGTCTAGTCAGTTTTAGGTAGAAGTCATCGGGGTCGGCCGGCCTGTCGGCACTTGGCGTCGCGACTCAAAGAAAAGTTCAAAGTTGGCATGGGTTTTAGCAGAGGCGAAAACTGGTACGTTTGCACTATCAAGGCTTCATGCTGCGTGATGTACTAAACTGTCGTAATTAGCAAATAACGAATGTCTGTTATTATTGCAGCTTCAGGTTTTGGGGTTGTCAGATATTATAATATAATGGCAGTTTGTTTGTTTATGCTCATTTTGCATTCATGTGTATCAAGTCTGGTCTGGCTGGAGTCTGCCTTTCGTACTTCATTCATTCTTTGAGGAAGATTTTGTTGTGTATTATGAACATTTCAACTGGTATTATCATGGGACCTTGACTTTTGTGCTGATCAGCAAGGCGTTTCTTGCTGCATCTTTAGAGAAGCATTTTTAATGCGTTTTGTCAAAAGGAATGCCTTGTTAAAATATCAATTTGATTTAAAATCTGTTCGTTTGCTCAATTTGGGGGATTATGTTTGCCACAAGGAATACTTCAAATGGTTTTTGCACCCCAGCCTCTGCCTACGCTGGCTGAGAATCTGTGCAGGAATCAGGTAATCTTGATTCCTCTGAATGAAGAAATTTCAAAATTTTCATTATTCCGCCTCTGAAATGCTACCTTCGCATAAGCAGCCCCACAACCGCAACATGCTAATGAAATGTAACTCTAATACGGCCAGGAATTTTATAATTGGTCATCATGCGGGCTCAACTTTGTAGTTTGCCTTGAGTGAAAGTTCCGTCCAACGAAAACTAGTTATCCATCCACGAGCAGCGAAAGGTTGGTCTGGAACCAGAAGGATTTTCAACTTGCCTCAGAATCCGAACTGAGGAGAGTCACAAAAACTTTTATTTCCACTTCTGACCATTTATAGCAAAGTGTCTTTATATGGGCAAATGTCAACTACAATAAAGGCAGGGAGGATTGTAAAAACAATCGTGAAACCTGGATTATTTGACTGGAATTGGTCAATTTGCATTTAAAACGTTTCTCCCCGTAATGGGTACAAAATTTTCCACGCAAATTCTTTAATTTAATTAAGTCTTGCTGAGTGTACGTACAGCAAAAATGAAATGGCCTGCTGAAAAATGTAGCTGTTCTTGCGATGTTCTTGTTCTAAATTTCCACCCTGGGAATAAGTAATTTTCAAATAAATTGCGTCAAGTGTGGCAGTACAGGGCCCACATTACAGAAGCAGTAAATTCTTCAAATATGCTTCTGTGATTTCCTTCGTCGACAATTTTAATTGCTGAAATGGATCCTGGGGGACTGGACTGTTAATTAAGTTTAGAGTTTTACTTCAAAGAGGAGTTTACGTTCTTGTTTGAATGGCCGTTTCTTCGCTTAAAACACATTTATCTTGGGAAAAAAATTTCGTTCTATGTGTGAGAAGTTTTTTGGGGCCCGCCTTGTAATGCACTGTTATTTTATTTGTTTCAGCGGATATTGGTAAATACTTCACACGGAGCCCATGTGCGAGTCTGCAAGACGCAAAACATCAAGAAGCCACTAGTGGTCAAGGTTAGTAGTGACAAACCATACTTTTTTAAATGGAAGTTATATGTTTCAACAAACTTAGAAAGAAGTCCATATCCTTTCCCTCACTTTTAACGGGTAGCATTGAAAAAAAATACGACATTTTCTTGAAGCCAATTTTATTATTTTCTGTTGTGATATGTACTTACAATAGCACCTTATATGAACAATTATTTCAGTGAATCCAGTCAGCACATGCGACATTGTTGCACCGCCCGGGGATCGAGTCACTTTCCAGTGCGAAACTAACATACCAACAGCTGAACAGGTTTGTGTGGTAATTTTCTTTTTGAACTTATTTGTTTGTGTGAGAAGGAGCTGAGGAGTGCGTAATTATGATCGGAGGTTGAAACCATAATTAATAAGGGCATTTAACCGATTCCTGAGTTATGGGCTTGAGTTTATGCATTAACTTGAACTGACACGCACATCATTTGCACGAGGCATTTTCATTTGCATCTGTATTAACATTAGAATAAAACAGTTTCAACCAATATTTTTCTACGAATATATTATTTGATCACTTGGTGGGCTAGGCTGTCTTAAATTGCATAGTATTATGAAAATTAGAAAGGGATTTTTATTCGACAAGTCGACATTCCATCTTTTTTTATTTGGATTTTGTTTTTTTGCGCTAGGTTCGCTGGAAACTGAACGGAAGATTCCTGAACCCAGCCAATGAATCAGATATTCGAATCTCGGGAACTCTACTTCAAGTCAAAGTCAGCAAAAACCGGGATCGCTTTGTACAACAGGTCGGAGATTATCAAGTGAGTTATGCTCATGCACGCAATGTGGTTCAAAACTTAAATCCTTTCGGACAGAAATTATATTTATTATGAGCACGAAGGGGTCTGACAACCAAGGGATACATTTTCATTCTTAATCCATCCGTTCCCCAGTTTATGCTTTGCTCTTGTGACTGGTCTCACATAAACTTGATCCAATTAACGAAACTCCATTGAGACAAAACAGTCATTCATTTCCGGCCTTCTTATGTGAACTTTCAGTGCGTTGTTGAATTCGGAGCGGAAGCTCGGGGCCAAAGTGGAAAACGTCAAGGTAAGATTGCATCTCTACAAGTTTTCAAGTAACAATCTTATGAATTCCAAATATTATTTTATTCAGTTGCTGTTGCGTTAACATCCGTACCTGCCCAATTGAGCATTGCTCAAATTGGTGGATTTCCGGAAAAACAGAGCACGACCCTTGAAGTTGTAGAAGGCAATACTGTGGCTATCCAATGTGATGCACCTTACAGCAATCCAGCTGCAATTATTGAATTCTTTAAGGACGGACAGGCGATCGAGTCTGAAATTGGTATTAACCTTTGATTTGATCGGAAATGCTTTTGAAATTACACATACATGCAAATTCAAATTCGGATTATATTTTGCTGAGACCAAAATGTGTTTATGAATGCAAATGAATTATTTGAGGGAGTAGGTTAGGTTAGAAAGAAGAGATAAATCTTTGGAAGCTTGGCAGTGTCCATTCTTCGACAACTGGCCAGATTGTTGATAGTCAAATGTTTTCTATAGCGTGACAACTGGTGTTCTAATTTTCTATCTGGTTTTGAAATATTTATTATTCTACTATGGTTGTGTAAAAATCCTAGCCTGTTTAATGTTGGAGGCGTTGTCCATTGTTAATTTCAGAACATTTGAAATTTTACTGAGTGAGATGGTACGTTTTATGAAAGTGGGATGGGTGCTTTGCATGTGCAAGTCACATTAAATCGTTCCCAATGAACCCCCTTCAAATCCACATTCTCACCGTACCAGTTTTGTTTTGACAAAGAAGATTAGCCAAAAGATTCTATTTGCAATTAGTGCCACTGAATTATAAGCATACCGAAGCAATTGGCATGTTTATTTATTTCCTTGTCCTCTCAGGTTGAATGTGATCCAAATCAAAACCTGATCAGTACATGGCTTTGTGCTTCCTTGATCTGCGTGCATGATTTGTATATTTTGTTAGTAGAATACGGAATACGTTATTTGCAGGGAATGCGATTGTGATGGATTCTGGAGTTCTGCACTTGCATAATGTATCAACGGTTGACTCTGGAAATTATGGCTGCTCGGCAACAAATCACATTACAACGGAGGTCCTCACGGCCGGATGGGTGACACGGCTGATTGTTACACCACGTGCAAATTCAATACGAAAACCACCAGAGTTTCTTATCAAACCTAAGCCTTACTCCGTTGTTCCACAAGGTAACACCACTTTTTTAAAAGTTGTCTGGAATTTTTTAGTTTCTCACCCAACATATTCAATTCTCAATGTGTTATGTAAATCAGCCCAATTACTGCCATTATTGAAAGTAACGAAACGGGGCATTTCAATAGTGTTGCCAGTTTTCATGCGTGTTGTTTCGAAGCCTAGAATTATCTCACCACATGGCGAAGTTTTATTCAAATTATTGACGTTTTGTTTAGTTAGCAAAACACCAGCGGCAGTACAGGGCGTAAAATGTGAGGAGGTGTGTTAGTTTTGAGTGTCAGTGTCAGATCTTTCTTGCCATCCTTCGTGATGATTCTATTGTTCAACGTTTTGCTTTTAAGTTTAGATGTTCGGATAGGGTAAATGATTAGGTAACTTGTGGAAGGCTGCACGGAAAGGGTTATTATCTCTTTTGTTGACCAGTATCCTTATGCCTTGTCGTTCAGTATCCTTATGCCTTGTCATTAACTTCATTCGCTTTTTATTTACTTTTAGATGGGAATGTAACATTGGAGTGTGTGGCCGTGGGAAATCCACCTCCGTACACAACATGGAGAAAATTAAGGGCCCCGACCATGATTAATTATCAAACTGTACGAGGCAACCTACATTTGTATAATATTGGATTTTCTCAAGAGGGTGAATATATTTGTGAGGCATTTAACGGAGTTGGAGAATCATTAACGACCCTTTCCACAATTGTTCTCAACAGTGAGCTGAAATTTATTGTCATCCGCTTTTTAATAATACCCAGATAATTATATGGGTTTTGATGGATCTAGGCATGCCTAATATTACAAAGGAACCAGCTAATCTTATCGTTGAAGAGGGCGGCGAAGCCATACTGGACTGCACAACCGAGGGGCTACCAAAACCCCGAGCATACTGGGTTTTTAATGGTGAAAATGTGCAAGATAATGGAAACATTCAAGTCACGGGTATGTTCTTCCATTTTACTTTGTTCGACTTGCCGGAGCTTGCAATTATGTTGTTTTATAATTATCAGAGACCGGATTAAGGATAGCTAATGTTGAAAAGAAGCACGCAGGATTATTTCAGTGTTTCGCAACTAACCCAATGGGCACGGTGACAAGTCCTGTATGTTGCATTACATTATATTGCCTACTATAATAGTTGCCAGTTGCTGTATAAATTACAATTGCATTTCAACCTTCTTAAATTTAACACTTGATATGGTTTTAGGCTGAACTTAAAGTAATGCCAAAACAAATTACTGCCATGGCCAGTGACAGCAGAAGGGATTTGGAGGATAAACCAAGCAGCCTTTCCCCTCCAACTCGGCACTTCCATCATCATAAAAATAACAAATTCCATCGTGGTAAACACAACAAGAGAAAACACAAAGGACAAGGTCAAGTAACCCCCACCACCAATGCAGTTTTTTCCGCTTGAGCGACTTTTGCAATTATGGATTTATTTGATTAGCAGATATGATTCCACCATCAAAGCCAAGTATGAACAGAATATCTGATCATTCCATTATGGTTCGATGGACAGTTCCTCCAAATAATGGCTACCCTATTCAGTTTTTCAAAATCCAGTACAAGGAGGTAAGCAAACGGAATTCAAGGTGGATGACAATCGAGGAAGACATTCCGCCACACATTCACAGCTATGAACTAGAAGACTTTCATGTTGGGCATACATACAGGTTAGCTTTTAAATCCTTCATACTCTTACATGAGCTACAAACAAGAACAAATCTAATTCCTTTCCGTTTCTCAGATTTCGAATAGCGGCCGTGTATTCCAACAATGACAATAAAGTTGGACCAAATTCAGACAAATTTATTCTTCAAAAAGATACATCAATGAAGCGACCGATTTCGGCTCCTGCTATTGTTTCTGGTACGCCGAACAATTATACCACTGTCCTTCTCCGTTGGAAGGTAAGACGCCAAATGCCATTATTTGTATTATTACTAGTACTTGTGAGCACCATACCAGTAGCGTAATCGGTTTATTTCTTAGCAGTATATAAGAGCTGAAACCAATGGTCTGGACGGATACTTCTTGCTATTACCGGGAGTCTACAACTGCAGATGAATATTCCAAAATGACAGTGCTAGGATCTGAAACTGACTCCGTGTACATTACCCATCTCAAACCGGGCACATCCTACGACATCAAAATCCAAGCTTTCAACAAAGCAGGCGCATCAAATTTTAGTTCTATAATTACCGCTAGAACTCTTGGTCCTTCACCTACCGAAAATCTAGATGACGACAGCCATAAAAATGATGTAGATGTTCTTACGAAGGAGAATCCAACACCACCATCTGATAATCTTTACGTTGTTTTGGGCTGTATTTTTGCTGGATTCTGGATATTTCTGTGCATTGTGTGTGCATTGTGCTATAAATGCAAGCAGAAGAAAGGTTAATACTACATATTGAAGGAATGAGGCTTAGTTCAAAAATAATTAATTATGCTCAAGGTAAAAGTTATTCATTCAACCTCTGATTACAGCGGAAGAAGATGCCAAATATCCCTGTGAAGCTTCTGGAGATATTGAAGCCAAAAATATCCCTAATGGACATATAGCAATCAACGGTCATGTGAGAAATGGGTACATTCCTACAATAACTGCTCATTTGGAGATGGATGAGAAAGAAACCTCTTTTGTTGAGCGGCATAACAACAACCGCCCAATATCTCCATCACATTTAAACCCACCTATTTGCGATCTCGGGTCGTTCAATTCAACTCCAGCATCAGTTGACACTAAGTCCTGGACAGAATTGAAACCAATGAGGGCCGAACGAGACGTGCCTATTCCAATTCCCAACTCGCGGAACAATAGCCTGCAGCGCAAGAAACATCATCAAACAGTAGCTGCGAATGGTGGGAGCTTGCGACGCGGGCACTATACATCTTGCAGTAGCGAAGACCTGGACACAGAGCCAGGGGATTCAGGTGGGAAGAATACAAAAATCTTTCCGAAAGAACAATACAAATCGAGTCGAAAACATAGTCTGAGTAGGAAGAGGAATAGCATGGTGGATGGTTGATGCTGCGGAGGCGGGAGTAAGGAATTCATACGATGATAGTTCAATGTAATCCTATCGTCACATACGTGCCTTGTCAATCGAAATGTGATATATTTTTTTATTGTGCGCAAATTGTTACGTGCTCTAGATGGTTGATTTGATTGTTTCATTGTTATTTTGCTTGTTGGTCTGAACTGTAGGCTATCTGTACTTAATTACGATCGTTTTGTTATTATGTCTTGCGAATCATCTCCAGCTAACGTTTTATTATAATGCCCCCTGGGAAGCGAGAAGTTTGTAAAACCAATATTGTTTTAATGCACAGTATTTAGCTAAAGCTAAGATTGATGGTGACGTATATAATCAGTATTGTGGTTGTTCAAAGGAATGTGAAATCCGGTCTTGTTTATATTTAAGCTGCATGTACTTAAGATTGAGTCCAGCCACTATTATACTGCTCGGAGAGTGAATGTGGATTTCTTTGTGAATAATAGTATTGCCACTATTGTTACATTTAGAATTGAGTCGACTGAATTTAGCTGGAAGCTGAACTGTTGTGCTAAATATTCAAGGAATTGTTGAAGACTTCAAAATCAATCATCTAAACATAATTTATTATTAGGCGCGTGCATGCTCTTCCGGCTGCTGCATGCTCGGAAAAGTCGCACTATTATCAAATCAGCACAACCAGAAAACACATTAGTAGTTAATTTGACTAGAACATCATACGAATACGAAGTTTCAAATCTGTTTTTCATTATCACTCACAGCATCAAAATGCTTTGAGCTTCTACATGAATGTTTTGAACTTCAAACAAAAATGTTATTTAATTATAATTAAAACAAAGACATTTGAATACTCCTTCGTTCGGAAACTCTTCTCATGACCTTTTATTTTAATGTTTGTATTGGCTGTTCTAAAGAAATTTAATCACTCAAAAATATCAAAACTTGTATTGCTAACGAGGAATCAATTTGTGACATAATAAGGAAAGTATAGTTTTTCAAATCATCATTCTCGAACTTAGATAAAGCTAATATTTTAACGATGCATCTATCATCTGCTTGTATACTTGCACTGTCCTGCAATCATTGACACAATTTAAGTCAAAATATCTCATGCCCATGCATTGTTATGGTAGAAGTTCACTAGTCGAAAATGAAAGGAGAAATTTGCTCGAATAGTAGCAGATATGGATAATCCGAGGATTAAGGATTACGTGTTTGGATAACGAATTATTACAGCTACAGCAATCACTTGCATTGCTGCTATTGCTTGAGCCAACTGGAATAATGTATGCGATAGTAAAAGCGGACTGCACCCCGTAATCTCATCACCCTCTAAATTGTAATGCTGATTACGGATTTTGCTGGGTTTGCGCAGTTTTCATTCCGTAATCCGGCGTCCGACTTAAAATTCTAACTAAATTGCATTTAATACGTAATTGCAATTCCAATAATACCAGTAATTCCAATACCGAAAACTTTGACTGCAAAAGGAACCGATTATTCTAGCACCGGGCACAAGCGCCACCTACCAACAGCACTTACCGCGTCATACGTCACGGGATCGTCAGAGTTGTTTCCACGCAAAATCTTGTGCGCCGAAAACAAGCTACAACGAACGGAATATTCCCACTTCTTCCCCCCTTCATCCTCCATTCAGTTGCCGAAAACCGAGTCATCAAGCGCCGAAAAATATTTTGTTGCATAATAATAGAGATTTTTATTTACCCTGAACGGATGGAGTGAAATTTGTTTCAAATCGTGCAAATGTTTTGTAGTGACTACTTGTAAAGGAAAGGACGGTTGACGGTTTACCTTTATCACCAAACTTTTCGGCTCTACTCTCAGGATGCCACAACTGGAGTGGTTAACTGCGGACATTTGGAGTCATTGGGATGACAAGGGACGCTCGGAGTTGTAAGTAAATTTATGGACAAATCCTAATGGCTGGGATTAATTGGTAACTGATTGGGGTGGTATGTTGTTTCAAGTATGAGGAACTGCGAGAAATTGGTGTCCGACAAGACGTGCCCGGTCGGTTTGAAGTCAGAAGGTTTGTAGATGTATTGCATGCATGTTTATTAATATACTTGGATATTAGGTGGTGGTTTGTTACTAGTAAATCATAGTTTTTCTAATATCTACAGGTGCAGAAGATGAGTTTGCCCATGCGGTATACGAACTCATTATGTCTGCCTGCAGAGGTGACTTGGACAAGGAGAAAGTCCCTGTGGTAATCCACGATTTGATTACAATGAGCCCAACAGCTGCAAATGTAGTCAGCGATGCGCTAAGCTTGTTAGACCAAGAAACTTCTGCCAGCTCAGATGAGAGTGACATTCGTGAAGTTTATTGTTACATTGTGCGCAACTGTGAAGGGATCCTGGGTCATGTTTTCCAAGAGAGGTTAGACGTGGAAACCCTCCCTGAAGCCGCAGTTGTTGGAAATGGCAAAGTCTACACCACTCGATTCATTCGGGTCAAAACAAAGTTATAGTAAGTAAAGCAGGATGTGTATTTGTGATATGATGAGTAGGAGCATATATTCTTTCGTTGTGATTTATAGATTTACTTTACTTTCAGTTACAAGCAGCAAAAGTTCAACCTACTTCGTGAAGAAAGCGAAGGCTACGCAAAACTCATTTCAGAGTTGAGCCAATCACTTAATCACTGTTCACCAAGCAGCATACTTAAAGTCATACAGTGTTTGATCGGTGAGTTTTGGATGGCTGATGCAGATCCTTTTGGGTTCAAGGTTAATAAATTGTGTTATCTAATTTCTTGCTATTTCTTGCAGGGCGATTTAATTTGGATCCCAACAGAGTGGTCGATTTAGTTCTTGAAGCCTATGAGTGTCAGCCGGATCACAATTTTTTCATTTCGCTTCTGAGGTTACTACAACCCTCTTCGACAACAATCTGTGAATTGATTGGATTTAAAGTGACCAATAGTGACGAACCCGAATGGACACTATTTGTCATCATTGCTTCGCTATTGCAACACGGCATCATTATGTTGGAAGAGATTTACCCGTGGGTAAGTGAGATGTTAGGTTTTAGGTCTAGGTCAGTAGTTATAACGTATAGAACTAAATTAACTAAACCACATTGTTAGAATATTCTCACTAGAGCGAAGGGCCTAAAGTTCATTTCTTCTATCTTCTTTAGTTGACACCGGGCGATGGAGGAATTCAAAAAGACTGGGAGCGGGAGCTGAAAGATGCCAAAGAGTACGCACGAAAATCGATGATTATCTTGGTTAATAAAGAAAAAGATGCGGTTGAAGATGTGGACTCACTTGCTCCAGCAGAGGATCGTGTAAGTATTAGTTGGAATGGATGGAGTTAACAAGCTTGCAAGTTTAATAATTGAGTAACTTTTGACAGCATGATGAGAATCAGAAGTTCATGCTGTGCCAGGCACTTCTAGCTATTGGCGATTGGGAACATGCAAGTATTATATTACAAAAGTTTCCAGAGTTTGCCCTGATTAGCAAGAGAGCACTCGCTGTTCAACTGTCCAACCTGTTGCATTACATAATGGACCCTTTATACTTGCTGTAAGCCATTATATTCTAGTTATTATCATTTTGATGTATTGTCTTATATCTTGAAGTTACTTGCCGTGAATTAAATATGACGCTAATACTTTCGTTTAAAATTACAGGGTTTATCCACCAGCAGACCCACACACAGATCCGAATAATATGTTGGATCCACGAAACCCTCTTATTCCCACCCAAATTACCAATTTTGAAGAATTCTACGGCCACATAAGCATGTTCCTTGCCATTGGACCATATGCTCACTACGATCCTGTTCTTCTGGCCAAGATACTCAGGGTCATGAAATCGTTTTTAGAAAATGTAAGGAAATATTTTTAAGCTTGCGTCTCGTATGTGGTATATTTGTTTTACTAAAATTATTTATGGCTGTTTCTTGTAGGTCAAAGAAGAAACTGAGCTCTACTTCGCGTTCATTACAGTTTTTGAGGAAGTTGTTCTGCCTGCGTTAAATTTTCTTGATGTTAACTGTTGTATGTCGGAAGAAATTTGGACTGCTATAAGTTATTATCCATATCATCACAGGTAACACTTTCTGCCATCAGGGCGCGGTTTCGAAATGTTCGGTTGGTGTCTGATCTTTTCCTTCATTGTTCCTTCGAAATCAAAATGGTTGGATGTGGTATCAGGGGAACGGAAGGGATTGCCCGTACCTCCGAATGATTTCGGACGAGGAAGAAGTGGACACGATAAATATGTTATTGCTGATAATTGACGAAGTCATTGAATATCCTCCAACATTTCTCTGAAACCGCCGAACGAAAGGGTCAGGATATCCTGGTAATTACGTCCGAATTTTAAAATTTCAAGGCTTTCGGAAAGTCTTTGAATAGCGCTACCACAGGCCCTGCCGAACATTTCGAATTTATTCGCGAATATTAGGTTTGTCGACATAGTTCATAGATTCATAGTTCATAGATTTTCTATACATGTTTGGTCTATAGGTTTAGATTGTACGGCGCATGGAAAGGCGAAGCTGTTGTTCTAATTCATCCTTCACTGTTAAGAAGGAGGGTAGATACAATTCAGAAAATCAAGCACTTAATGCGAAGGATATCAAAGGATAACGTCAAGCCGATGGGAAGACTTCTGGGGAAATTAGCTCACTCAATGCCCGGTGTTGTTTTTGACTACGTAAGTTTTGGAACTGCGTATGGCCTCAGTTAACTTAAAGCATTGAAAAACAATTTGACTGCTTGCAGGTATTGTCACAGATTCAACTATTTGACAATCTGATAACCCCAGTTATTGATGCTTTGAAGTTTCTGACCAACCTCAGTTATGATGTTTTAACGTTTTGCCTACTTGAAGCCCTGTCCCCCAGCAGCAATAGTAATACCAACGGTCTTTCAGTTGTGAGTGTTGGATCATTAGTTTTGCAATGAATAGAATACTAGTACTATTAGTTGACCTATTTGGGAAATTTTCTGCAGATGCTCATGCCAAACCGCCCAAGAACTAAACATGATGGTTCGACAATTTCTCCGTGGTTACAAAGTCTTTCATCATTCGCAGGATCTATTTGTAAAAAGTATACTTTAGACCTGGTCCCTCTGCTTCAATATGTCGCAAATCAATTGAAGACCAGGCAAAGTTCAGATCTTCTTTTACTCAAAGAAATTGTTCAGAAAATGGCGGGCATTGAAGCCATGGAGGATATTACAGAGGAACAGTTAGATGCAATGGCTGGCGGTGAACTTCTTCGTGCTGAGGTAAAAGTGCTATTAGCGTTATTGGCTTAAATTTATCGTGTTGATTTATGGTTTTGGGAATCCATATAAATATTGTTTTGCAAATTTCTAGGCAGGATCTTTTGGGCAAATCCGGACCGCGAAGAAGTCAGCAACTAGGCTGCGCGAAGTGAGTGTATTGGTTGGGTTGTTGTGCGATCATTCAAGATATATGTATGGTTTTAACTTTGATTTTAGGCGGCTTCATTAAATGACTTGGCTGTAACGCTATGCATTCTCATGGCGCAACAACGCAATGGAATCATTTATGATGAAGCTCAGACGCTGCACACCAAACTTGTGGGCAAGCTGTATGATCAGGTGAATTGTAACTAACATTTCCGGCATTTGTCATTTGCCTGAATTGACATAATGGCATTTCTTAACGAGATCTCTTTAAAACGTAATATAGTGTCAAGACACGTTAGTTCAGTTCGGGAGTTTTCTTGCATCTTCGTGTACTCTGGACGATTACGCGAAGAAAATTCCACCACTGCAGAATCTCGTGGAGGATTACCACGTGTCATCTGATGTTGCATTTTTTCTCTGGAGACCCCTTTTCTCCAATGAGATAAATGTAAGTAAAATGAGAAATACAATGAGTTGGCTAGTCAATATATCTAGATATGTTACCAGAGGTTTTTGTGTGATCAATTTCAGGCTAAATACGACAACCTTAGAAGGGTAGAAAAGAACCACAAAAGCATGAATCTTGCTCAAAAAAGACTTAAATATGCAGAAGCTGCCGGCTCTGTCTTGGATCCAATCTCCGAGATGCTGCGAAACCATTTATCTGCTAAAACTTGGGAGGACATATCTCCGCAATTTTATGTTACATTTTGGTCTCTTACATTGTCTGACTTGTTTGTACCTACTGAAGCTTACGCTAGGGAGATTAATCGTGTGAAGCAGTTATCTAATAGCTTTTCGGAGAATAAAGAGTTAGCATCCAGTAAACGCAAGAAAGAGCAGGAAAGATGTGCAGCTATAATTGAAAAGCTACAGGATGAAGAAAGGCGGCAAATGGAGCACGTAGATCGTGTAAAGGCTAAATTGAGCAAGGTATTAGAATTACTAAATGCTTAATGTAAAGAATTGTGCTCATTTATCCTCCCTCGTCATCGGTATAATTAGAATTTAGCATTAACCAATAATTTGTTTTCAGGAGAAGGATACATGGTTTGCATCAAGAAGTGCAAAATCTGCAAAGAACGAAGCTGTTACTGCGTTTCTCCAAATGTGCTTATTTCCTCGCTGCATATTCACCGCCCCCGATGCACTTTATTGTGCCCATTTTGTCCATACCATTCATGCTCTTTCCACGCCTAATTTTTCAACTTTAATTTGTTATGACAGAGTAAGCTTGAGTTTGCCAACTGTTTATTAGGAAGCTTCATGAAGTGAAAGACAATATTGTTTCAGATATTTTGTGATATAATCTATGCCGTTACATCTTGCACGGAGAATGAAGCAAATCGTTATGGACAATTCCTAAACGCACTTCTTGGAACAGTTATGAAGTGGCACAGCGAGAAGGCGGTATTTAATAAGGTAATAGAAATCCCACTTTGTCGTACAATTCTACTGTGTTTAAAGTTGAACTCGATGCCAATATTTAGGAATGTGCAAGTTTTCCTGGATTTGTTACAAAATTCCGAGCAACAACAACAGGGATGGCAGAGAGCAATGATCATGTGGATTATGAAAACTATAGGCACGTGTGCCATAAATGGCATTACAAAATTACTAAGGTAAACCCTGATACTTGATTTATTCCTGCATTTTGTTTGCATTTGTGTCTATGTATTTTAAATAAAGTGTTTTCGTTATACTTCAGTGTGTTATAGTATGCCTCGAATCCAATGATGTGACTCAAATACGGAACGCATTAATAGTTCTGAGGAGGGTCCTTCCACATTACCCAAAGGTTATGAATTTGGCCAGTGCAGTGGAGCGATGGATTGAGAGAGTACGTTAATATATTGTGTGACATTTTATGGAAATAAGGGGTATCTCTAGCCAATGCAAAAACCCTTTCTTCTTAGGTTCGTTGTGATCAAAAGGACAAAAGGCAGGATCTATTTGCACTTGCAACAAGTTACATTGGCCAATTGAAAACCAGATTACCCTCACTTGTACCTGAGGAGGATTTCCATCAAAAGAATGCTCCGGAAAAGCCAAATGTCGACAACAAGGTCACAAAGCCTAAGAACGTTCCCGAGAAAACAACGACGGACGGCAAGACGTCAAAACCTAAGAGTGCTCCGGAAAAGCCAGCCACCGAGTCCAAGACAAAAGTTGTGGCAATCTCTGATACAAAAATTGCCAAGCAAGCTAAGCCTATTGAGACTTCAAAGGTAGTTAAATCAGGAGAGGTAAAGACAACTGTTAGGGTTGTAATTTCGGGGGGTAAGGACGAAAAGCCATCGACCAAGGTTTCAAACTCAGGGCTAAAGGGGAAAGAAGATAAAACCAGCCCTAAGGAAAAGAAAAGACCTAGCAAGTCCGGGAATAACGAGCTCGGTAGCTCCGTTACAGGTTCCTCCACTACTGGTAGTGGGGTTATAAAACATAAAAATTCTGTCAACGGTACTCTATTAAAGTCAGAATTATCCAATGATGATTCGGCGATTATGAATGGAAGTATTAGCAGTTCACGAGAGCATCTTCCCACCACCAGTGTCACCACATCTGGCATTGTTGTAAACGCTGTGAGTTCCTCAAGTTATGAAGATGAGCAAAGAAGAGATAGCAGAGAGCGAAGTGAGTCAAGAAAGAAACGCGAAAAAAAGAAGGGTGAAAGAAAACGTGACCGTGAGGACGCTCCTACAAGTTCTTCGAAAAGACGGCGTGCCGAAGATGACAGGGGTACGTTTCAGTAATCCAAATTCCGCAAGCCATACCGATGACGATACCATACCAAATGCAATTTGTTTCCATGTTCAGCGTCTGCGAATAATTCACATCGATTTAGTTGCAATTCAATTTAGCATTTACTTTCTGCCACAATCCAGGTTCATCATCTTTGAAGTCACGCAGGATGTCAACTACAAGTACAGCAAACGGTGATTGGATAGATCGCGATAGATCATCCCCCAAGGTAACTAATTAAAGAGAATTCTCAGAATCAATCTGTCGTTATTACGTAATATTAGCCTCAAGCATTAATCATCATTTTTGAATTCCAGGACAAGGACAGATCACCTCGGGATCGCTCTTCTGTGAAGCACAAAGGCGTTCCTCGGAATCCTTACTAATAGCGTTAGCGACTCAATTACTTAGCCCAATAATCCCGTGTTTCAAATATTTGTAAATCAAATGAGTAGCTTTCGTAATTCGTAAGAAGATGTGTAATCCTAAATGGAACTCAAGCCCGCTTACTGTACAAATATTGAGTTTCCTTTTACGTAATACAATATTGTGTATATTACAAAAAGTTATATAAAGCGCCATAAGATAAAGAAATGTTTTAATATGAAGAGTAACATACTTGTAATATTTGAAATTGTTGTAATTGTTTTTCTTTTGAAATATTTATAAACATCTAGTGTTTTGGATAGTAATTTAGGATGTTTTAATGTACTCTAGCACTCAGAAAATTAAAATAAATTATTTTCATAGAAATCATCTTTGCTATTATTATTGATTATTGAACTCACATTTCCAGATTGACGCACACATTTTTAAAAGGTCATGATGACAAACATTTCCTAAGACTTGATATTTTGATCGTTTATGCTGCCAAGCGTTAAGTGCTCAATGGCATGGAATCAGAACTCCTGTCCGCGCCACTTCAATTTGGCTAATAAATCCGAGTCCCATAGAAATTGTTCTGTAATGCCAAATATTTCTAGAGTGAAGTCATAACAGAATCGCAAAACTGAACTGAATTCAGACGGGCAATATGGAAGTTGAATCAAGTGCAAGGACAACACCAAGACCAGATCGGTATACACAATATCTGAATGGCAGCAGAACTACAAATTCCAGGTGTATCCCGGAACATCTTTTCCGTAGTCGATGGAGCACTCCGCGGGATCCCGCAGCCTCATCCATGGATGAAGGTGAAAGTAGCTTGCCAGGCGCGGACAGTGTTATAAGGTGACGCATTATTGATATATTACCTAATTTGCATTTCTTTTTGAATATGATGAATGAAGTTTGAAATGTATAGAGACTTCCTCTGCTATGCCCCGAATTGTGCTGAGGCTTTTCGATCTCAAAGAGAATGTGAATCTCATTACAACTCAAAGCATCGTTTCATTTGTAGTATTTGTAAAAAGTCATTCACATCTTCTCACTTGCTGGAATTACACGTTACGGAAAGTCATGATGCTTTCTTTTCAGTCATGGCAAAACGTCGGAATATGGTAAGAAGAACAATCGACATAAAAATATGAGATTATGGTATAAATAGTAGCGAAGTACATTTGTATAAATTATGGTTTATTTGGTTGCAGTATGAATGCTTCGTGGAGTCCTGCAAACAGAAGTTTGCGAATGAAGACGACAGATTTAATCATTGCATTGAAGAACACAAAGACAAGAGACCATTCTACTTTCCACGGTCAAAGAGCTTAAATCAAGCCTCAACGTCGAAAGCTGCTGTTCAACAATGCGGCTCCGCATCAACTTCAAACTCAATGGAAACGGACGTCGTCCCAAATATTAGCGATGACTTGATGTATCAGAGGAAACCCCTAGGAAAACGAACTAATAAAGCAGCACATTTCTGTTTCGGTGCGAAGGCCGGAAAATTTATTCCACGTCAAACATTTGCTCTCGCTAAGAAGCCTCCTAAGTCAAAGTCAATTGATGCCAAAGTTGATCTCTCTGAAATGATGGATGCTTTATCAGAATTTTCCAGTCCTTCGCAAATTGAAGCTTCTGACTGCGATATCCTGGTCTCCGTAAACCATCCAACTACTTTGGTTGACTCTGTGGACTCTGCTACTTTGCCCAGTCCTGTTCCTGCATCATTAGATCTCACGCAAGATTCTCCAACAGCTGAAGCTAGAATGCAGGAGATTGACGTTAGCGCAGCAGTTCCAGAAAAACGGAAATTCCAGGATGATGGAACTGGGAAAGGAGATCCGGATGTCAAAAAGCCAAAAGTTGAATAATTTTGCTTATCTCTTCATTCAAATCTTACAATTGTGATACATGTTTACCTAATATGAAGTACCTCTCCTGCATATGTACTCTTTGTCAAGGTGTTGTAGGTTAACTTTCCAAATATTACATCACTGTTAACTTGTTAAAATTTATCAACCAACCATATGTAGCTCATTAAGCATGAGATTACGTTTGCGATGTTCATTGCGCAAATTTATAGTGTGCTCATATGTACCTTTATATTTAATTTAGTGTGTGGCAGCCAAGTATTTATGTAGTCTCTAGTGCCCAAGCATGGCAAGCACGCTACTATTATCCTACTCCTGG
>JAAXYW010001591.1:0-20507 GCA_036851895.1 Orthonychiurus folsomi | reverse complement strand
TATAGCTTCGTCTGTTCTTCCCTGACATAAAAGCCATCTTGGACTTTCTGGCAAAAACCTGTAGTTCAAACGCGAAATGTTGTGGCGTACCAGCCTGCTATAAGTGTATGAATTTTTGAGCTTACCAATATGCAAGTAGAATCACAAAGGCTGGAGTAGAAGTTGCCCATGATAAGTGTCTCCAGCCATGGAATAAATATCCAAAGAAACCTAGGAGTATTTCTCCAATTGCCCAGAAACTTAAACAACCACAAATTGTTCGGAAGTCTGGGGTCAGGAACTCCATTAAATAGTTGAGGTACACAATGTACATCCCTAAAATATCAGTTTATTTAGTCTTTCAAAGCGTCGGACAGAATATTTTTAAATGTTTATCTTTTAAACGCAAAACACCTTAGCTATTTATTTTACAAATTTTTTACCTCCTACAGCAAAGCCAGCCATTAGTCTTGAAATACCAAAAATATAAACACTATTGGCGAACCCAGCAAGTGAACCGAAAGTGCCCATAATAAGACATAAACTAAAGAAGACGGGCTTCCTTCCGAATCTTAAAAAAAGAAATTGTGAATTGTTCTTAGGCTCTGCGTTGTTCTCGTAATTAAATTTACCTGTCCGCGGCAATTGCACAAAGAAGAGCACCGGCCATACTTCCGGCCATTTGAATTGACGTGATTGTATCCGTAATCCAAGCTCGACCACAGTGCAAATCCCACTATTAATATTTATCCAGATTAAATGCATCATACTATTGAGCAGGTAAGGTTGCCTATCTACTCCTGCAAATTAGGAATATCAAATTTTTCTTTGGTAGATCTTAAGTAGATTTGAATTTAGAAATTGCTAGGCTGTTAATTCTGTAAAACCTCCTGAACTATTGAAGTAAACGGTGGTTTCCCTGCAGTGATGTTTCCATCCAAGCAGGTTTCAGCTCCACAAATGTCATCTTTCGAAAGGCTAAACGTCGCGTTTAGAGTTTGGCACTGGTAATCAAGGTTAGAGGACCCAGTCAATACTGGAGAGATTGCTATCATTGCTGCTGGAATTTCTGGCGAAATGAGTATCATGGTTATCATGAACTGGAACCAGGAATAACCACCTTTGAATAAGAGTTAGAAATGTTTACATTATTTCAGACAGGGGAAATCATTTTCGAAAAGCTTGCTCTTTACCCAAATTTTCTAGAATGCTCTCTACTGTCAGTGGCATTTCTTGTTCGCTTTGCTTATCATCAGAGTCAGACATACTGAAGAAGGAGGAATATGCTACGAGCTAAAGAAAGTATGTATCTGCGTTGCAAAAAGATAAGTAGTGCACCTCAATAACTGGTCTAATTTTTGTGACTGGTTTAGAAGCGTATTTTAGAGTGAGCATTTGCTCTAGTTAATGGCCTAGTGTTTTTGAATATCACATACCGTTAAATGATAGTTAATGGTTTTGTTGCCTGTTGATGTTTTAATTGCGACTGTCCGCGACTGACTGGAATTATTAGTTGACTGACACTGCCCTACTAATTCTGTCTCATTTAGCATTCTAATTATCCTAATTTTTAATTGATAAATTTGGATTGCTCCTTTCTTATATAAGTAAATGCATTCATTAAAAATGTTGATTGAAAAGACGGCAAGACTAAGCACCTCATGAAGAACCCTTCCAAGAACGGAATACACAATAAAATAATCAAAGCCACAAAACCCACAACTCAGGTCCGACAGACAGTCTGCCACCCTCTTTGCTTGCAAGAGAGAAGAATTACTGATTTATTTTCACATTGACATTGGCGAGAAGATAAGCACTGGACAAATATACTTCACATAAATTCATTCAAGCGTCTCATTTCATTCCATCTTGATTTAGATTATAGCAGTACGTAATGGATTTCATCAAATTTCAAGTTAAATGAAAATCAAACTTCCGTTTACATTGTGTTATTCAAGCCTGCTGATTTGTAACATCAAAGAGCTTGAATAATTAATTCCTTACATTTCAATCACAAATGCAAATAAATTACACTCATGGAACATTTTCCCTTCAAAATTGAAAGACTCAATTTTAATTGTGTACAGGTGTGGGCGGAAACCTTCAGTCAATCTCTGTCGGTGTTGATTTTGAAATCTGTCCTTGCTCTTGGAACACTTCTGATCATGAATTGACCTTGAACCTTACCAACCAGAAATGGCGAAGAGAGCTGGAGTTTGGACGGCGGATTGGGAAAGTCCACACAGTGGCGAAGTGGCGATTCACATTATCATATTTCCTCCAAGGAGATTTTATTCATAGGAATGATGGGACATTTAGCACGCCTGCGGCCTGCAGTGGTTAATGCAAATTGATGCGAAGTAAACCAATTCGTGCCTATAATACATTTTAGTTGTAGTTCGGTGTTAGCTAAGTGAAGTCTCAATTATTGTGCTTTAAGATGGCATAATGTGAGTACTTCTGTTGTGGAAAATAACATTCTCTTTTGCGACTTTGCGAGGCTCAGGGCCCCAACAAAACTTGGTCATTAAACGTATTAAAGAATTTGAACTTACGTTAAAAGAATTCAGAATATAGTAATTTGTTCACAAAATCTTTCTGAGCAGTGAACTCTAGTGTCAGCGTTCCTGGCTCTCGTTCAAAATTTGATCGACATTTAACCGATGCTCCAATTCAACTTTTCAGCAGTAGAATGGATGGATTTCCGCGTGTTCAGTTTCGAATAAAAGGGAAACCGACTAACAATTAGCAGAAATTGAAACCATCTAATTTTTCAAGAGCTTCTGAATCATAATTTTCACACTTCCGGGAAGCATTTTCAATACAGGGGTATGTATACACGTTATTAACTTAAAGTCCTTTTTCAAGCAGTTATTGCATCATTGCTCAGCAAAACTTCCTTCCTTGTTGGATTCTCCAAATTTCTTCGGGCTCGTTCGATAGGGCTAGGGCTGGGTCCCAATTTTGTTTATCAGTATGAGAAAAGTAGTATTTATAAGATTATTAGTATTTCCGGCATCTTTTTTTGTTTATGAAGTGTGGCGCGGAGGAAAATCTTAAATAAAATGGAGCAATTTGAGTTCCGGTTGTCGCCGTCGCCCTTAATTTATATTACGGTCCCTACTTTGGATAACACGATCCTTCGACGACCCACGCTCCATGCCCCACTAGAACCGAACTTTCATTATATTATTTTCTTTTTTACAACCCTTGAGTTTTACTACATCTCATGTTTTACAAATCCTATAATTTAATTCAAGTCACGTTTTAGATTTTGCTTCAAAAGTGCCTTTGATTTCTACTTTGACCTACCACATAAACTAAAACTAACATTTACAATTTTACTTTACCCTTATTACCAAGTGTTTTGATGAATCATCTACAAGCCCAGCACTGCAACTGCAATGCAACTTGAACATTTTAGCTTAAAAAATGCAAGCTATGCATACAACATTAAATAAATTAGATAAATTTTATCTTCTAATTGTGGCTGTTAAGCTAGAGTAGTCAGTCATGATTCAGATTATTATATCTTGAAAAGCAAATATGCTCTAGAATGATGTTGGATGAACGGAATTATTGGATGATCCACAGAATCCAATACGGAAGGGAATGAGTTCAAAGACCAGGGAATCCGTGGGACTGGGACTGGCGTGGAAATGGAACCTAAACTAAAGCCCGTCCTGCCTGGGATGGGCAAGGCACGGTGGCTGTGCTGTGGGTATGTTAGGTTGGATGGCCGTGGATGTTTTGGAGTGACGTCAGTCCATAAGGAGATACTCCCGGCCATGCCCTTCCCATCCCCCACTCTCCTTTTATCATTTTAACTCCACCACCAACACCAACTTTTCATTGTTTACCACCATTCTTCACCAACTAACGTATCCTACATCTATTTCAATCAAAGGATCCCTTCCGGGCTCTACTCTCCTTCTGTTTGAGTCCGTGACCTGAGGAACACGACATCGAACAAAGGGCCTACTGATTTGCGCTGAGCAATACCCGGTCATCCTCCTCTCTGGGTGGCAAAATGAGAGGAAGGGAGTGAATTGTGAAGAGGAGAAGGAGGTTTTATTAATTAAGAATTTGACATTCGGTGGCTGGCTGCAACTTATTAAGGGAGAGGTGTGGTAGTGACTAAAGGTGCAAGTGACACAGGGGGGACGGTGTGGTGGACGTCCCCAGAAGGTGACCTGACCTGACCAAAGGGAGAATTCACAGAAGAAGCTAAAATGGCTGGAAATATTAATTGCTCCTTGGACGACATCGACCTAGCTTCCTTGAAGGTAAACTCAATTATATTATTTTATTAGGACAATTTAATAATTGTCCTTGTCGGTATTTTGGTGTTTATAGAACATAAAGTTGAACCAATGTCATTTAAAAATTTCGGGTGTTAATTTTTTTAGTAGCTTTTGGCGAGGTTGGGTGGCGAGTTTAGTGAACTTTAAAGGATGTATTTTTATACATGAGTTGTATTATTTTCAATCTAATGTAATTACAAGTTTAGTTTTAGAAAAGTTGAAATGAGTTAGAAACTTGACGTCGTTTGAGTTTGAACTCATGTTATCTGTCATACTCATAGTGATATCCGTAATTTGCGCTGACTATTGCTGAATAGATGCTGACTACCAAGAAGCAATAAGGTCTTGCTAAATGTGTTGAAACAAGACATTGTTGGTGTAGTGTAGTGTCAGATTGACATGATTCTTTTGTATAGCAATACTGCAAAACTATGTGCACGTGTCCTTGTCCTATTTGGTAGTCCAACCACGACGTTACGGTTGACTTTGTCATCGTTTTCAACTTGGCGAAAAGAATTACAAGTCGGATCGCTATTGTGGTTTTGGTCATGCTGTGTATTTGTAAATCTGTTAATGTTTTCTTCTTGCTTTTCTTCTTTGAGATGAGATCTCTGAATTGGAATATTCGATGAGCGCGAGCATATTAATTCAAGATATTTCAATTTCGTCAGGGAATTACATAGCGGCTTTCACGTTCTCTGCAAGTTCGTGTCATTTGCCTTCCACGAATTTACTCGTGCAAATTACCCGCAGTCGCTAATGGGATGAATTCTGTTTTCTGTTACGCATCGCCCATACTCTCTACATTCATCGATTCAGTTGTGATGCAATTAAACAGGAAACAGAACATGAGGAATAGTGAACTACAAAGTTTAATACCAAAGGAAGATAAGATAATTATTATAACGTTCTGAAGTCAAACATTACATTTTGCCTGTTGTAATCTGCGATTGTTTGCCGGGTGTCAGAAAGGCAGAACGGAAATTGTTTAATCACCTGCTTTAACTGAAGTCACTGAGAACGTTTGACCATGACAGATTAGCTTATTGTACAAGTAAAATCTAACAATCTGAACTCAGTTAATATCAGTTAATAAAAAATGAAATATAATATTGAGTTCAGCGCCACCAATCAAAACATGAAGCGGATATCAGTTTTTGTGTGCTTGTTACAGTTTGACGTACAAATATCTAGGCCAATGACTTCACTTCATTAACTGTTAACCATTATTTCGTCGCGTCGTTTCCTTCAATTGATTTGATTTTCCTAGAAGTATTGAAAACACTTCTGCACTTTGATTTTTAATGGTCTCCTGAATCACTTCTTCAAGCTTGTAAAAATTTATATATTTCGTAGCGAAATAACAGTCCAAGTGATTAATGCTCAAAATGTTTAACAAATGTTTATTGTCTCTTTTCTTTTAAGGATCCAGCCGGAATATTCGAGCTGATCGAAGTGGTTGGCAATGGTACGTATGGCCAGGTTTATAAAGGCAGGCACACAAAAACTGGACAACTTGCAGCAATTAAGGTTAGCTCGTTTCTACCACTCCATTTCGTTGATTTCGTAGAATATTTCAAGTTGAAATCACAATTGATGTGTTTGGATTAGGTTATGGATGTTACGGAGGATGAAGAAGAAGAAATTAAGTTGGAAATCAACGTACTAAAGAAATATTCTCATCATAGGTGAGTTCTTCTTCCTCTGGCAACTGAATTGACCTAAATGTTACTTTTATATTGTATTTTCAGGAACATAGCCACATATTATGGAGCATTCATTAAAAAGTCGCCTCCAGGACGAGATGACCAGCTATGGGTTGGTTTGAAAGCCGTTTGTAAGGTTTGGAAGTGGTGGATTATTTTACACATTCTACTTTATTTTTAGCTGGTGATGGAATACTGCGGAGCTGGAAGTATCACGGATTTGGTTAAATCCACTCGTGGACAGTCACTCAAGGAAGAGTGGATTGCTTACGTTTGCCGTGAAATCTTGAGGGGATTGGCTCACCTTCACGCAAACAAAGTTATTCATCGGGATATTAAGGGACAAAACGTTCTACTAACGGATAATGCCGAAGTCAAATTAGTTGATTTTGGTGTATCCGCCCAACTGGACAGAACAATAGGAAGGCGGAATACATTTATTGGGACACCATATTGGATGGCGCCGGAAGTATGTTGAATTTAATTAATTCTGTTTAAGAGCTTTGTGAGAATTGAAAGTTTCAAGCACAAACAAGCATATTAATATTAACCAGTACATGAATTTGAAATGTGTGTAAAAAGCATGTTTTATGTGTAGGTAATTGCTTGTGACGAAAATCCAGAAGCGACATACGACAATAGAAGCGATTTGTGGTCACTCGGAATTACTGCTTTAGAGATGGCGGAATCTCAACCGCCTTTGTGTAGGTTGCTTAATTTAATGAGAGTTCTATTTAAATTATCTGATCGTGTTCGCTGTAAATTTTGTCTGCACATTTTTCAAAATTGAACACTGGTCCTGATACAGAATATGTTGTATCATAGGTGAAATGCATCCTATGCGAGCATTATTCCTTATTCCTCGTAATCCACCTCCCAGGTTGAAGTCGAAACGATGGGCTAAACGATTTCACTCGTTTGTTGAGACCGTTTTGGTGAAGGTAAGGTCTAAATTTTTGCTATTACCCTCATTCGCAACTGACGTGTATACTGCCTATCCAATTGCCTAGGGCTTGTGAAAACAGGAACTTAATTTTCAGTCACATAGTTATCAAAATAAGATTGTTTTCTTATTTTCAGGACTATACCCAGCGTCCGCCGACAGAGCAACTTCTGAAGCATCCATTCATTCGAGACCAACCAACAGAGAGACAAGTCCGAATACAACTGAAGGATCACATTGATCGATGCAAGAAACGGCTTACTCAACAGAACAAACCAGAGCAGGGAAAGTAGGTTCAGTACACGTTGAAACATTATTTGTGTTATGCTATTTTGTGTCAGTTTAAGCCCAAATGAACGCGGCTATAAATTCAATTTTGTAGATGACTAATCTCATTGGCTTGACAGGTTTTCGGATGGAGAAGATGACGATGATGAGGACGAGGCGAAAGCTGGGGAAAGCATTGAAATATCTAAGCCTAAAGAAAATACTCTCCGTCGAAATTTTCAAGTAATGTTTCTACAATTTTTGGAATTGGGAATATAAACGAACTTAATTCCAACGTAATTCATTTGTTACAGGCGCTTCAAGTAGAAGAACCAGGACCCCCTTCAAGGCCGCCGTTGCCATCAAGGCTCATTGTTGTACCGGACGCTTTACCTCCACCTCCTAGTCGTCCACTTCCGCCAACTCCCCGCAACGTTGTTGAACCGGATGTCGAGGACGATGATGAAGAGGAAGTGGAGTTTATTCCAAAGAAGAGAAACGATGGAACACTTCTTGCTTCAGATCCTCCGCGCCCACTTCCTCCAGAAGTTGGGCCTTCCAGACCTTTACCACCTACTCCGGAGGAAAGTCAAGGAACTTTAGTCAATAGGAGACCGCCTAGGTCTGGACACGAAGGTCCACTACATGGAAGAACGTCAGTTTTGCCTGACCTATTACCACAAACTCCAGATCCAGACGTAAGATATTAAACATTTTTGAACTAGACATGACGAGATTAACACATTGCAAATAATCTGTAGTTAGGGTTTTACGTAGTTAATAATTTTTGCAAATACTATTAACAATATAAGTGAATCTTCCTAATTTAAACAATTAACTTTTATATGCGATCTTACATCGCGGGAACCAATCCTGGTAAGAATTTATGGTTATATTGTACCTGTTCAGTTTGATTTTGCACCTAGCCCAAAACATAAAGAACTTTGGTTTCTTGGAAAACTAGAAATTGCTTTTTATTCTTTTTTGTTTCAAATTTGGATTTCATTGCGTATTGGTTTTAACTTAATTTATTATTTACTACAGGTTGGTCACGCGAGAGATCGACCCTCAAGTGGGGTATCTCAAAGTCACGTAATTCCTGGTCCTGCTATTGGCCCAAAGCAAAGGTCGTTTATCACATTTGGTTTCAATCAGATGGGTGCTTCTTCATCGTCGTCGCCATCGCGCCCTTCAGTCAATGTCAATGTAGAGGGTGTTCCCGCTCAAGGTGCGGATACTCCGGAAATTCGGAAGTACAAGAAAAGGTTGGATTCCTATCGATTTGCTTTTCTTCACAGTGCTAATATATATATAGTGGATTCAGTTTGACAATTTTTAACCCTTAATAGATTTAACAGCGAAATTCTCTGCGCAGCATTGTGGGGTGTTAATTTGCTCATAGGAACCGAAAATGGACTCATGCTTTTGGATAGATCTGGCCAAGGAAAGGTGTACCAATTAATTAGTCGAAGGCGTTTCCAACAAATGGAGGTACGTGATCAATAGTTAAGTTTTACAGTCTATGTTATTAACGATACGCCTCTTGCAATTAGGTGTTAGAAGGACAAAATATTCTGGTAACAATCAGTGGAAAGAAAAATCGCGTTCGAGTATACTATTTATCATGGCTCAAAGGAAAAATTCTACGCACAGAAGGTGTGGAAGGTGAACGGCGTAATGGTTATATTAATGTTGGAGAACTTCAGGTGATTACACAATACTGCATTTTTATTTTTGAGGTAATAATTTCAAATGTTACTGTTTTTACTTTGTTTAGGGGGCCACACACTTCAAGATTGTCAAATACGAGCGAATCAAATTTCTTGTGATTGCTTTGAAAGATGCAATTGAGATTTACGCCTGGGCTCCAAAACCTTATGTAAGTGTTATTTTTAGAATATTACTGGGTTTGATAAATAATAACAAGCTGTTTATTGAGTCCATGTTATCAGTTTGTATTTTATATTTCAGCACAAGTTCATGGCGTTCAAGGCATTTTCTGACCTGGTTTACAAACCTCTTTTGGTAGATTTGACTGTTGAAGAAGGTTCAAGACTCAAGGTTATTTATGGTTCTGCTCAAGGCTTCCATGCCGTGGATCTTGACTCAGCGACAGTATACGATCTCTACACTCCTAAGCATGTTAGTTGAGCCCTTCGAAAAGTTATTAAAATTTCAAGTTAGGCTTTGAAAAATGAGGAACATTGTTTTCTAGAGCCAAGGTCCTATCAGCCCTCACTGTATTGTTACGCTGCCGAATTCAAACGGTCTACAGTTACTCCTCTGCTATGATAACGAAGGGTACGTTATATCATTTTGTTCGTTATGAAATGCGCCTAGAAAAGATACCACTATTGAATTTAATGATAAATCACTTTTTTAAATTTTCTTTAGCGTGTACGTCTCTACAAATGGGAAGGTAAGCTTTTTTTGAAAATGTCGAGGGAAATTAGCTGCATGTATGAGACGAGTTGTCGAGACTTAAAACGCGTTATTTATTTTAGATTTCAAAGTCGGTGGTTTTACAGTGGGGTGAGCTCCCCTCATCAGTGGCATTTATTGGGACTGGTCAGGTGATGGGCTGGGGACAGAAAGCAATTGAAATACGTTCCGTAGAGACTGGTCATCTGGATGGAGTTTTTATGCATAAGAAAAGTCAGCGACTGAAATTTCTTTGCGAGAGGAACGACAAAGTTTTCTTTTCCTCGGCTAAAGGTGGAGGGGCGTCTCAAATTTATTTTATGACACTGAATAAGCCTGGGTTAGCCAATTGGTAAATGTTTAAGTTTTTGCCGTTCTGTGACTCAGATAGCCAGGCTTTCGATTGCAAACTTTTATCCTTGACTTGGTAAAGATAATGATTAGAGAATTTGTAATAAGGATTTTTTAAATGTTAGCACACCGTGATCCAATTCTCAGGTCCTATTCTATGTTGTTCACTTTGCATTAAATTATATGTCTTGTTTTGAGTTATTTCAGGTGCAATAGGTTTTCTCACAAATAAAATCTCCCAATGCTTAAACCCACACGACTCTGCCCCTCACGATCTTGTTTTACGATGACACTTCGACGAATTGTATGCATTTAGAAGTTGATGTAAGCAAGAAGCAAGTAATTCTTAATTTATTAGTACGTCGTCATTATTGAATCAAATTGTTGAATGGATCTAACCACTATTACTTACCTAGTACACTTCATTTTGTACGTTCAGAGAAAACCTTGTTTAAGATATGAATAAAGAATTGCTTGTGTTGTGAAGTGTTGTTCCGATTTTTTGTTTTTTAAAAGTATTTTCTAAAAGCTTGCGTGTCTTGAATAGCGTATTATTAGTTTGCCAGTGGGAAGGAAATCCAAAATGTTAGGCGTCGTCGTTAGTTGTAGTTTAACTGTCAAGGTTTTTTAATGCTTATTTGTAGACTGGCCAAGTAAATGAACTTACATAGAGGTGAGAGTAAATATTGGATATTATTAATTAAGAGAAATCCATTTTTTCCTTTTAAAATTTATCGCAATGTGCTGACGCTTGAATGGATTTGAATCCTAAAAACTTCGGATGGTATTAAAAAATAATGTGTTTTATTTTACAACGACTTAATGCTGGAGTTTCAGTCTCTCAATACCAACCCAGAGGTTTTGACTTTGCAGAAATCCAAGCGTGCTTTTCTTGAATTCCGGTGGATCCTTTAGGGAAGAAATATATTACGATTTATTAACAACAACTGTTAAATCATTGGGACTTACGACCGTCTCTGGGATATGAAAGAAATTAAAATTTGTCAATAAATGACACAATCCTAATTTTATTTCTTCCATTGCAAATTTCATTCCAATGCAGTTCCTTGGTCCACTTCCAAAAGGTAGGTAAACCATTGGATCTCGTTTGTTCTTTTCTTCAAAACTGAACCTAATGCAATAAGGAAAGCGTTCAGAATTTGCCAAATTACTGCATTGCGTCTTTGAACTCATAATGTGTGTTTGATGTAACAAAATAATTTGGAGCACAAAATCTCAACAATTACCTGCCCGGGTCATATTTATCCGGATCTATGTAAAACTGTGGATCGTGATGGATAGCGTAAATCGGTATTGAAATTAAACATCCTTTCTGTATTGTAAAGCCTTCGAATTCAATGTCCTGATTGCATGTCCTCTCCGTCCTTTGAAATTAAGAAAAGACGTCAGGACAATTAATTGGGAAATGTATATTATTCTCTAGATTGCAGTTACCTGATTGTAGGAGGATACATTCGCAAAGTCTCGGATATACATTGTTCTAAATATGGCAGTTCATGTAAAAGATCATAGCAAATGTGCTCCTGCAAAACCCGAAAAAAATAAAGTTTGAGACGAGTGAACGACTGCAATTATTTCAATACTTACATATTTCTGCATGTGCTCCCGAATTTCAGTTCGAAGTTTTTTCTGAATGTGTGGATTGACTGCTAGTGAGTGTACTGTTAGCGAAATTGTGAGTGCCGTAGTATCAAATCCTGCCAGTATAAATAAAAGTACTTGCGCCACTAACGTTACATCATCTTGAAATGGATTATCATCTTTGGATTCGTTTTCAGACGCCTCGAGGAGTAAATCTAGAAAGTCGTCCCGTTTCTGTAAATACGAAATCGCGGATGACACACCAGTTATATTAAGTTACAATCTCGTCTCAAATTTCTGCATACTTCTTTGTTTGGTTCTGATCTACGCCTGTTAATTATGTCCTTGCTAGCTTTAACTAAGAAATCAACTCCTGAGACTAACGGCACAGGATTGAGCCCTTTGAATATTTCAGGATACAAAACTGCAAAATTAAAAGTTAAGAATTATAGTTTTTTCGTATTGTCATAAAACGTAATTCTTGAACTAAAGTTTGGAATCTGGATTTGTAGTTGTCGCTGACATACACATTATGGTTACAAAAGGATTCTCCAGACTGAATCGCGAGAAAACTTTCGCGGCTGTTGATACAAATGGATCATTCGGTTTTCTTAAAGAGTCCAGCTTAGTTCCAAAGGCACAAGTTGCAATAATGTCCATTGCGTATGCTCTTAACGCCCTGTATTAATAAATATAATAATTATTCATATGTACTACCAACGTTTCATAAATGAATTAATAACAAAACATGCTATTACAAAGTGAGATTGATTTTCTTGTCTTTCAGTGCATGCGGTGACAAATGTGATATTAATGTTTCAGCACATTCAATCATCATTTCATCCATCTGAAAATAATTTGCAAATTTTGTATGTATTTAAGCATTATTAATTGTAGCTTTTGATAAAAGATTTGGATTCTGGTCAAACTCTTTTAATTTTATTTAATCCAAAGGCAGGGGCTATCATTGCTCTTGCATTTTTCCAAGCTTCACCTCTGAGCGCACTCAAACCATGATTTAAATATTTGTTATTGATGGCTAGTTCTCGACGATTAATAAAACAATCAAAATCTGTTATAAGAATTCGCCGCAGTATTTCTGGCTCAGCCACAAAAAGGTTTGGTCTTCGGCCATCGAATGTCCTGAAGGATCAATTACAGTTAAGTTCATTTAGTGTCTGCACATTTAATTGTACTTAATTAACTAATTTCTCTTACCCGTAAATACGTCCATATTTGGCATATCTTTCCAATTCCACTTCAATTAACTTCTGCGTGACACACAAAATAGTTCATATTCAAATTTTCTGAATTGTCCAATTAAAATTATTAATCTCGTACCCTTTTCCAGAGGCCCCACCAGGTCCCAAACAGTGGGATCGGTTTTGGCCCTTTTATTTCTTGCACAACAAAATAATCAAATTTCTCAACTAACCACCGGTAAAATACCGCAACGGCAATTGTAATTGCACTGGCGATCCAAAATAGTGTAAACATTTTGAAACACTATGTAATGTACGTGTCATTCCTTATACATTTCTGTATTGAAATCAGGAAATCTCGGTGCCGGTAAAATGACACATACACACAATACACAAATTAAATTGCAAGAAACTTCAAGAATCTATGTATTCGTATTTGGCTAAAATTTGATAAGTCTGCACCCAAGGAGTACGAGATTAATTTTAAAACGTGTGCTTGTCCTCTGACAAAGTTAGTCACATTGAGTTGAATATTATGATAGGCAGAATTCCTACTCCGACCACGTTATATGGCTTCTTTTACGACAGAGTACTGACTTGTTTACTCGTTTTTTTCTCCGCCGGTATAGTAAGATAACAATTACAATGCTCAACTTTGAATCATTCGGTCTGTGATTTTGCAAGGTTCAGTGTTGGACTGTCTGGCGTGCCTGGGCCCTGGCACTCTACGCTTCGTATTCGCAAGTTTACTGAACTTATCAAATTGCGGAGTTCAGTTCAGCAGATTGTTAGCATTGCATTGCTGCTAAACGTTGAGTGAATAATTAGCATCCCACCGCCTATGTGCTATACTCAACGGCAAGAGTAGATGAGATGACAGATAAAAACTGCGTGCTTTGTGTGAAAACAATTCAGTATGCTGGATTCGTAATGGCGAGCTAGTCTTGTTAGAAAATGTTACTTACTTTTTTGACACTTGCTTTTTAGGATTAGCCACAAAGATGTCTTACATTGCATTGGTAGTGTGGATTATTATTATTTTTTGAACAAATTAAAATTTAACACTGCACCAACTTTTAATTACAAAGCAAATTAGTTACTTGGACAATTTGTTTAAACATGATGTTTTTTATTGACTAATTTCTTTGCAAACTCAAGGCTGGGCGTTGAGTAATCGACAATCCGATTATAGCATATTTATAGCCATAGCGCACTTCACTCAACAAAACTCAAGTTTTCAAATACAAACAAAAGTTCATATTTAGATTTTTTTGAATATTTCAGCCAAATCTCATTCTAATTGCCAAATTCAGTGATATTATTTTGAAAGGATCCATTCAATTTATTAATTTAAGTCTTAACTACTTCCACACTGCGCCTTTAGCATTGAGATTATCATTGTCTGGTTAGTAGAGTTTCCTCACCATGTTATCAGATACTACATTTGCTGTCATAATTTTTTTTAAAAACCTCCGTTTCAGATTCGTCGCGTGACGTGACTTTACAATATGAGCAGAACCGGTACACCGATAAACACGGAAGCTCAAAATACAGATGAGAATGCCAACCAACTCATCCGAGAGAACATGAAATGTCCAGTTTGTATGGAAGTCCTCCTTCCTCCGATTTATCAATGTGAAACTGGACACAATATTTGCTACACCTGCATAAACCATTGCCGCACTTGTCCATTGTGCCAAGGGGAGTACGGTGACACGCGGAATTACTTTGCCGAGGAATTGGTCAATTCCATGATCATCACTTGCAAGTACGAGGAATATGGATGCAAAACATCATGTCTTGGCAGGCTAATGAAGGAGCATCAATTGACCTGTGACTTTCAACCATATCGTTGCCCAGTTTTTGGGTGCAGGGACGTATTTGGGATTTGTGAGGTCAATAACCACATGACAATCAAGCATGGCTTCAAGGTAAATTCAAATATCAGTATTTTTTAAAGTTATGTTGAAGTTCAATTATTCACATCCTTGTCGCTTTGCAGGCGCTAAAGGGGGAATCTCACATTGCAACCATCCATGTCCAAGACCACCATTTTGACAAAAGAACGGAATACAATCCTTGGCGTATATCTGCATTCGGACGAGAATTTTACGTTGTGGCTGTTCGCTCGGAAGAAGGACCTTGGTATTTTTGGGCATGGCTCCTTGGAGTAGCACGGGAAGCGGTAAACTACTCATACGAAATTGCGATATTTACAGCCGAGAAACAGGCTTTGTTTCGTGGATTGGCCCAGTCTCTACGAATTGACCAAGACGCCGTCATGAAGAGTGGAAATTGTCTCGTGCTCAGTGATTCATTCATCAAATCCATGCGGATTGGTGACAAAATCAATTTAAGTTTACGACTCATTGAGGGGAGGGACTGGAATTCCGTGGTCAAGAAATCAGTTCCCAAAAAATCCACGAAAGTAACTCCCCCGGTTGAACCCATACCCATACCCATCCAAAAGAAAAAGAAAAACCAGGGTACTAGTACTTCGGGGTTAAAATCCACTACTGCCCGACTTCCTCCAATCCCTCCCCGTCCAAGTACTCCGGTCAACGGGTCCCGCTCACCATATGTCAAAATTCTACCGAAGCCCACCTCGGCTCCACCACCAAAGGACAAATCCCCGAAACCCAAAGCGCCACCAACGAAGGACAAATCCCCAAAACCAAAGAAAACCCTAAAACCGAAATCATCCCAAACCCGGTCATCAAATTCAACCCTGGCGAGACCGTCCTCTGCCAAATCCAAGGTGTCAGACGAAGAAAATGCATTTGTGTCTCGAATGCGGGAAATGCTCAAGTGCCCTGGATGTGGACACTCAATTACACCTCCAATTTATCAGTGCAGCATTGGACACAATTTGTGTAATCTTTGCCGGGAAGGACGTGAGGACTGTCCACTTTGTCGAGCCCCGATTGCCATGTCCAGGAATTTTTTTGCGGAAGAACTCCTGTACAATACCGTTCAGCGCTGTAGATACAGTGAAGGGGGTTGTCAGATTTGCTTGGCGCCATCACAAATCCGTTCCCATGAAATGACCTGTGATTTTGCACCCTTCGTTTGCCCTTTCTCGGCGTGCAATCAAATCATTGAACCTCAAAATCTCTTCAGTCATTTACAGAGTCATCAAATCTCTGTCGTGGAGACGGAGCTCAGCACAAAGATTGGGTACCCAAAAATGCGGTCGGATTCCCCGATTTGTTCAATTCCAAATATTGTGATGGTGGATGGAACTCCGTTTTATCCGTTGATTGTCCGAGATCAAGACAGTGCTTGGTCATTTTGGGTCTGCTCAGCCAATTATACCAAGTACAAGTATGAGTTCATTGTGAGGAAACCCAGTCAAGGGCGGCTCCTTTCCTTCCAAGGCCCGGTTTTGTCCCTTCGGATGAATCAGTCTTTGGTCATGTCCAATGGTTGTGCCCTCATTACTTCGGATCGGGTAATGCGGGGATTCAAGATGAACTCTCAAATTGAGTTCTCTCTCAAGATTGCAAAGGTCAAAGGGAAAAATGTCTCACCCAAAACATTTCTGACTACGTTGGACTTCGATATGAAAAGTACTAATTAATATAAACTGAAGAAACAGTTATAATCAGGACCTAATCATAACTTTTGTTAAATTTTTGCTTAGAATTGAAGTCACCAACTTATTCGGCCAAGACGGAGCTTCGCGCCAGTACAAGAACGTCATGCCTCATTGGCCTTGTCACATCTGACGATGACAGTGATGTTTTGGATTTAGTGACAGAGTTCACACATCCGAACGGGAATTCACTGTATTCTGACGATTTCGAAAGCGGATCTGAGAATGGACGGATTGCTTTGGAGATTTCGTCTTCACGAGGGGGAAGGGATGTGGTTCCTGGAGAAGAATCGGCGGCTCAGGTATCCCGCACTCCAAATTCCATCGCATTGACCACTTCATCAACGTCCGTAAGGGATCCATCTCGTCTCACGGATGAAGTGTACTCTCGCCGGTCTTCTGGCCATGTGTCAAGTTCTCGAAGCAGATCATCGTCCGAATCCCTACGCAGCAAAACTCCTGAAGCAATTTTTTCGTATCCAATTCTCCCGTCAACGGATGGTCAAACAAACGCCCGGGATAATGTAAGAGTTTACAACCGGCGGCAGAAGGGGAGCCTGGATAAAAGTGCACGAAGCAACATTTGGACCGCCAAACTTTGTGGGAGTGAACAGCAAAGGCCGGAAGACGTTTTGAAATTTGAAAATGCTCCGGATCCTGTTTCTAACTCAGCTTTTGTGCCTGTGGACGGCAACAATAATGTTTCAGTTACTCATGTGGAAATTCCCATCACACAATCTGATGCAGTGAAGGAATTCATGGAAAAACATTGCCCGAGCGGTACAAAACTGCCAGAAATTGAACCAGCTGCCCAGGAGGAATGCCCCGTTCGCAAGGGAAGGAAATCAAAGAAATCCCACAAGGTGAAACGAAATCCGAGCAACACCTCATCTGTTGAGGAACAATTGACTCCGGAGACGATTACAGGTCAGACTCCGCCGGCCCCCACTGTGGAAATGGAGGATGCTTTGGATGCGAGTGGGAATCAAATCCAGCGCGTTAAGAAGCAAAGCCGGAAAAAGAAGGGGAGTAAATCTAGTAATTTGGAAAGTGAATCAGGAGTCAAGTTGCCGACGAAGCGACAAAAGCTTCGAGTCAAGTTTTCAGAAATTGCGCCTGAAGTGAAGGAGAAGTCCGTGGAACGACTTTCGTTGTACGGACTTTTGACCGCAGACCTCGCGGAAGCAAAGCCAATCAAAAGTGCCTTGAAAAACTCATGTGAAATTCTTGCCGGGGTCCAAGCTTCGCCAAGTCTGAATATGAATACTGCACTAGTAAAAGCGTCTCCGGAAAGCGTTCAGATTCAGAACGTGTCTGCAGTTGTTCCTATTAAGGAGGAGGTATCCATCCCGTCGATGGATGTGGAATTTCAGCCAAACCAAAATTCAGAAGATCCGGCACCCAATGCTCAAGTGTGTGATGTCATGGAAAGCACTCCTTCCAAAATTTCGCACATTTCATTTAAACATGAGGATTTGAGGGACAATCCTCAGGAACCAGTCTTGTTTGATTTGGGTGACCACCAGCCAAGGGTAATTAGTTCAGAAAAAAACATGTCTTATGTTGCAGATTAATGCATTCATTGACAATTTAATAGGATATACCACCGACTCGCTTTGATATGGCTATATTCAGTAACACGTCATTAGGCCCGCGTTCCAATGACGTTAAGCACACCCCTTCTCAAAAATTGAATGAGAATTTCCAACAGACTGTCAGTGAATATGGTATTGGGGCGTCCGGCATCCTTGCCAATAATTTAGACATTGCTGGCTATCTCAGCGATCACGATGACATCCAGAGTGGAACTCAGGTCAGATGTTTGTAAGATATATTGGTTTCCAAGTAGTGCAAAATGTGTGCAATGTATGGTTTAAATCCCAACAGGATACGGAAGAGGTGGACGAATCTCAAGCAGCATGCCAAGTCGGAAGTTCCTTGATCAAATTAAATCCAGACATGTATTCGGAAGACGAGGTAATTGCTGGAGATGATCATGTGGTTGGGACATCCATTCTTGACATGGGGCAGAGTTATGAGGCAATTGCTGGAGGAATTAGTTCCACTATTGATGCGGTCAAGAATATTTTTAGTGGGCTGATCAGTGGATCTGAAAATGAAAATGATGACGAGTCTGAAGGAGAACTTCTCAATGGTGACGAATTCGAAGATGGAGTAAATTAACTGCATTGATCAACCTTGCCTTATTGTGATAATCTCAAACCCAATTTTCAAAATTCAAAACAAGCTTAATTCCTATTGCAAATCCAAATGGCAATGCAATATAGTCTAGGCCATGCATTGAAATAAGTTTTATTTTATACCATATCTATAAATATATCAAATTTAATTTCGCATACAAATTTGTTTTGTCATTTATTAAGATAGGGTCACGTAACTACTCAATGTTTTTGGGGAAGTCGGAAAATATTGATTCTAGATCATCCAGGTCAGATTGTGAATGAAAAAAGTCCTCCTCATCCGTTTCCACTTCCTTTAGTTTTGTATAAAATTCGTGCTCAATAAACTTCTTAATAAATTGCTCGTCTTCAATATTTTCTTTCCAAATAATATGATTCGGATTCAAAGGATCCCAATATCTTTCAGAACCTTCAGTTTCCTCGTACAATGCAGTATCTGACATGAATGTTTTTCCTGTAGCAAATGGAGGCATATTTTTCACCGGCACATCCTGAATTTTGAAGATTTTGGAGGCAATGCATGAATAAATTCTACGCAGCAAGCCAGGAACTGCTGGCTTTGTGATTTGGTAAATTTGGTTGTTCTCTGTCAACTCCGCGGTGTCCAATTTATTGTCAATAAATGAGACTGGGTCGGATGTCCTGCAATTCAATGTAAATGCTATCAGCGACTTTTTCGCAAATGTGGTTGCGCAAGACAGTATACTATACGCAACAGGAATTGAATGTGAAGTACATTTATGATTGCAAATATGGCGGGTTGTCAAACTTTATAAAAGATCACATTAGCTTACGGAGATATTTTCTTGCGAATTTTCACCAGGGCTGTCGAAACAAATTTGATGCGATTGATTTCCACATGACTCTTCATAAACATTAACTTTATAAAGGGAAATGGAAACATCATGAAATTAGTCACAAATATTAAATTGCTTTCTGTGTTAGAAATTAGTTCACCTCACACCCTAAAGTCTCAGCTTCAGCGATAAATTCTTGAGCGTTTACTACACTCCAATCAATGTCTAGTATAATAATACTTATGGCAGGATTTTCTAATGCCAGTGAAAACACCTTTCTTCAGTTTCCAAATGTTATCACTTTCATCGGTAGGTTTCTGGAGTGGTAAACGCCAGGAATACTTGGACAGCAATCCGCTGCTTAAGTCATTCCATGGTATAAGTAGAGGCGAGTATCCGCAAGAAATCAAACCAACCTGTTGCTGATTTATGTACCTTTTGTGGCAATAAATCACGTTTGAATTAAGAATTTTTTAACTTACAGTGAGCATTCGTCCCATCCAGCAAATTCTACCTTCGACAATTGGTGGATCATCAACAAAAACAACGATTTTCTTTTTAATTTGTAATTGCACAGACTCGGATTGGGATGAGCTAATTGAATTGTTTTGACTGAAATTAAAATCCTAGATCGATTTTATGATTCAGAAGCCTGTTATAGGCTGCCATAATGAAAAGACTTACACAGTTAAGTTGGGGATGAGCAGCGCTTGACTACTGTCTGCAATTGAACTTATAAAAACAAATCTGAAATCAAAATAAAGCTGAGAATGCTAGCGGACTGGCGTCACAGGAAAGATCAAACCCAAAGTCATATACTACAAATACCCATATTGTTCAACCAGTGCATTGACGTTTTGAGCAGTTGCCACAATTGTTGCTGGCTCTGTATCGTTAGATAATTTTCCAAAATGTGGAAGTCTGGACTTCAACTGCAAATCCATGTCCTCTCAAATCACCGAATCACCTAAGCATGCGTTGTTAGCTAAGATAACAACTTTAAAACTGCAGCTGCAACTGCACGGACTATTACGCCGGATTTATACTTCACTTTAACTCGTCACTTTCGTAACTTTTCGTTAAATTTTTAACTTTTCTTCATTTACACTTAACTTTAACTTCACTTTTTCGTCACTTTA
>JAAXYW010001590.1:0-20510 GCA_036851895.1 Orthonychiurus folsomi | reverse complement strand
ATTTATTGTTGGAAAGAAAGAAAATTTTACACACAGTCGGCTCTTTGACTTGTGAAAACGAACATTATACGTTTTCAAACAAACCGCAAAACACATCTAAGCTTCACATCAAAAACTAAGTACCCGAACCCGAATCCGATAAGCTTCGGGTACGAAAATCAAGACCCGGACCCGAACCAGTACCCGTACCCGACCCGATACCCGTTTGAAAACCCGAACCCGTGAGAAACTCTAACAATGTTCAAACATGATATGATATAATATGATATAATTTAGGTATGTATGTTTAGATTGCAATATAAAGCCATCTAGACATTTACAATATTAATCAACTTATCAAGCAAATTCGCCGAATTCTACTTAACTTATAAATTAGATAAATATGTAAATATGTGTACCAAATTTGAATAGTTGATGGAGTCAACGCGCGTCATTTCCTAGGAAAATGAATTTAGTCTCCCTCGTTAGTGGAAATGCCGCTTTCCTTGGAGGGATTTTCATTAGTAAATTCGTTGCTTCAACCTAACTCACATGCAGAATTTGCTATTGCTTCAATTTCCATGCCTACAAGGTTTTATATTGCACATTCCCATAAAAAGTAAAGTTTTTTTTCCAGGGAAGCGACACTCTCCTCTAATTGAATCAAGGCAAGGCGCCAAAGCAGAGTTGAGTAGATATAAATATTTGACTCTCACATCAAATTTGAATATAAAAAGTCACGCCAAGTCAAGTCAGGCTCAACTTTCATACTTTTTTGGAGCACATAAACATAGTAGAGAAAATATGCCCTTGTTCCCACTTTCCCCTTTTTTCATTTGCCAAACGGAAAAGTTTCTTTCCGACGCGACCGATGCATTGCAAAACTGCGGCTATTTAGTATTCCAAACATATCCGTGTGGAGCAGCGGCCAAGCTGTCGGCGGTATTGAAAAATTAATTGAGAAAATAGCCGGCGGATAGATTTTACGAGTTTTGGCGAGGATAACAAGTTTTTGCAATAGCGGAACCTTCAAGGTTTTATTGCTTTGTGGTTTGGGAATTGGAGAAAGGAGGTGGTGGTGTGTTTTTGCAATGTTTAATTTTTTAATTTTGGTAATGGTGTAGAAATGTTGCCGAATTAAATTGAAATTCCGTTCCGGGGAACTTTGATATTGCATCGTTGTGTAGTTAATAATGAATGCAGCCTACGGATTTTAACGTAAATAGTGATTGGACGTTTGAATCTCCGGGAAATTTAAAATTGTTTTTTTTTCTTTCCCGGGGGTGTAAACCCAGTTTTCTTGGAATTTACTTAGTATTTCTATTTATAATATGAACAAATCTTTTTACGACATGGTGTATTTTTTTGCGAATAATCCCTATGATATTTGCGGAACATTTAAACTTTATTGTTTCTTTCCTCCGCAGGCGGATGACTTCAATTGCCCATGTCGAGCCGGAGTCGTAACAACTGGTGACCCCGGGGCCCAGACTCCCATAAAACAACCTGACACGAGTCAAACAGGTGCTGGTGACACCGGAAAAGAAAATCTCAAGAGGAAAGAATCAGAGGCGACTGGAACAATTTCCACAGACCCCAAATCCCCAGCAATGTCCCCCATTGCGACCCTCTGCAAAGAAGTGGCCCAGATCCGTGAGGAGCATGTTGCCATCCGTTCCAATCTTCTAAGAAAAGAGGGGGAATTGGACAAAACACGAAGTGCCCTAGGTAAAATCGCCCAAGAGAGAGATTTCCTTCAAAGAAAAGTAAGTAAATTTTCAAAGTGGGAGCCTCCGCTTTCTTCAAAGTTTATGTTTTTTATTGCCTTATGGCATGGCAGTGCATGGTGGGGTACGTACATACTATGCGGAAAATCTGCAAAGGGGGAAAATATTGACACGGTTTTGCTGCATTGTTTCATTTATTTACAAGGACGGGGACGGGATGCGGGACAGCAATTTGCCTTGCAGAATGGTTTATGGGCAACTGCATGCAATCGGCTGGGTTTCTTTTTGTATTTTTCACATTGACATTTGACCTCTGATACAAATTGGCAATAGAAATTTAGCGGCTAGTATAGGCGAAACCAATTTGCACACAATACAAGTTCTGACGTACACAAAGTTTGAGGATTTTGAAACTTTTTCTATTTCAATCCGTAATTGCTGCAAGTTCTCAAGAGACGCGCAATTTTTCAAATTATAGCATCGTCGTCCTACACTACGTCGTTGTTTTATTTCCTCCTCGAAATTAACTGCCCAGAAATCAAAGTTTTGCAGGTGGCAATGGCAATGGCTTGCGCGAAATATGAAGTAGGTTTTTTATGGAGACCCACTCAAGCAAAAGGTAGGGTACGGTACGGCATCACGTAGAAGTAAAAGTTTATTTGTATTCATTGTGATTCTTATCTTGACTCCGGAAGATGTGACATTCTGCCGGCTGCCTGCCGCCAAGTATTCACAAACTCCGACCATCCATGAATCTGAAATGCTTGGCGCGAATCTCGAGTTACGTTACGTTACGTACACTTCACATTATTCGCGGAAATAAATGAGTTTTTTACTCTCACCCACACTCGGTTCAATTTCTCAATGCCATCATCGTCATTATTCTCCAGCCTCCCTTGACGTTTATCTCCATTCAATTCCACTTCAAGAACCACGCTTCCCCTTCAGTACTTTTTATTCAATCTTTGACGCCTGCGCGAAGTTAACATATTTTAGACATACCTATATTGGAAATATGATCAGAAACACAAGCCCCATCTACTGTATGTTAAACTGACGCAAATATTTTTTGAAAAACTTGAATTTCAGAAGACATTTTTAAAATAATTGGTTCATATGGAAAATAGAAAAAAACTGGAGCATTTGGGATTCAAACATTCAAACCCGAATTAGGCGAACAGGAAAAATGACAAAAATTTGAATTAAACCAACTGGCAATATTTCAAATTTTTGCTAAATAGTTACGAGGAAATCCATCTATATATTTGGCTTAGCTTTGCATAAAATGTACAAACTTTTACAACTTAATTCACAACGCCATGCGATGCGATGCTATGCATTGCAATACATGGTCAATGTAAACCAAGACAAGCTCCATAGCATACGCCTCGACGCGGCGCTTTCCCCCACTTCATAACAACCGCACTTTCCACTTTAAACGTCCCGCGCTTCATTTGAGTTGAATAGCATCCCCAATCCCACACTTCATAAAAGTCCGGCCCACCTCCCGGCTAAAGCAAACATTGTAAACATAACAATAACCCATAAGTGGCATAACAAAGTGTTTCATTTTGTGGGGACACGAAATACCCGGATCCGGGAATGTACGTACTATTTCGCAGTCCGTCCTTTAATGCTCTAGTAAATTTGAACGGCACGTACGAGTATCGTTATCGGCCAACGCGCTTCGCGCCTCGTAAGCCCGGACTCTCAGTGGACGAATAAAACAAAAGCTCAAAATGTCCCGGGTCTTCCCGCCGGATCTTTTTGCAAATGCATGCACTGGGAGTACGACTCGAGACTACCGCATTGCAGTTCTCAGTACAGGTGATTCACGGCCATCCTGCGTTTTACTGTCCGGAAATTCTGTGCCAAGGTCTTGGCTAGCATTTTGAGGGTATGACCGGCGCGGCGCGGCCACGTGCTATTTGTAAACTGCATGCAATGAGATTGTAAAGAATTCATGAATTGTTCAAGTTGGAGGCAGGTAGGAATTAAGGGTTGCGAAATGTGAAATATGCTGATACAATTTGCATGCAAAGGGTATGACTAGACTACGGCAACTAATTAATTTAGTGCGTTTTACCCTATGAAATATCTTTGCAGGAAAACTAAGTATTTAATGTTTATTTATTTTGCTATGCATTTCCAGGTTGCAGAACTAGAATTCATTCTGAAGGAATCCCCACGTCACTTCCCACAATTTGCCACCATCACCAATTCTGGTCGACCTCAAATCGAAAATTCAAATTCCCCGCCACCACAATTTAAAATGGCTGAAAGGGTACGCCTCCGCACGCAATCCTCGGCCAATTCCTCCTTTAAAACAAGCCCGACCTCCCCAGAATCACCATCGAGTCACAATATTAACACCAACAACAATGAGGTCAGCGTCTCCGCCTCTTATGGGCAGATACAAGCGCAGACACAGAAACCCCGTGTCAGATCTCACCATCACCAACAGTATCTCATCAGTGGGGCTCATCTTGTGTCAATTGGAGCTAATTGTCGTTCCCGCGTCGCTGAGCAGCTGACGAGTCCAATACAGGGGGAGTCCATGAGTCAGGAAATGGAGGTGGCGCTGGCTACTGGCTCCCCAGATGCAATTCGTGAAAAAGTTAGGGAATACGAAGTTGAGACGGAGAGATTGGCGAGCAGGATGGAGCATTATCGGGCTCAGAATGACGTGCTTAACTTGAATTTGGCGGAGGCCAAAGGTCAAGCTAATCATTTGGCAACACTGTTGGGGAAATATGAAAGCAACAATGTGGCCCTCCAGATGGCGTTAGAATACAGGTGAGGGTCCACTAATTTCAATTTGCGAACTTTTTTCCAAGACACTGAATTTAGAGTATGGAAGTTCCTAGTTTCCTTTCAAATACTTTTAGTAACAGCATCTGTTACAAGTTGCAAGAATGGATTTTGCAAAATTGCATTTGAACCCAGAGACTACTGTGGGAATTTGCACTCAAACTATCCAACCCAGATCAAATTTCCGTTTATTTGATGAGCCCCAGATCCGCATATGGCAAATGGGAAATGAGGATTTCCCTTCAATTCGCTCCATCATTCTGATGGCCAGCCATTCGAATTCCATCTGGTTTTTATCTGGCAGCCAATCAAATCCTTTGGATCCAGATGCTCGTAATTTGTACGTCCCGCCTGGCCTGTAATCCTCCCCATCCATTGATCTAATATTAAATTTCACGCCATTCACAATCCCAGATTGCCCGTGCCAACTCCTTAATTTAATTTTCCGTCAGTCTCGCGCGCTCTTAATTGGCGGATCCCATTTTCTCCGTGCGTGCGTGCAGGCATCTGCCTCGAAGCCATCTCCTTGCATTAAAACCTGACAACTCAAATCCCACCCAAGCAGGAGGAGAGTTCCGCAAAAGAAGAATTGGAATTGGATTAGAGCATGGCAAAAACAGGCTGGATCCATTTAAGAAAAAGTTGATTGAGGAGGTGTCACGGCAAAACGAAGAATAAAATGAAAACTTTCGCAAAAATCTTTTCAGAGGAGTTCTGGCGCCATTCAAAGGGATAATGGCCACTCCAGGTTGTGCGGACCCATTATTTTGAGTAGTTTCTCAAGTGAGCATGCTATATCTTCAAAGTTGGGCAAATTACAAGCAAAATTATATATGTATATAAATTTAATGCAGCCAAACCTATAGAAATTGGATATTTTGATATTTATAGGCTAATAGTATCAGGTTTTTGATCAAGCAAATATAATAAATTAATAAATATTTTACACAAATATCAATTTGAAGGTGTATAAAACGAGCAAATACATACAATTTCAGAAAATATTTTCTTTTTGCCTTATTTTTTAAATAAAAAAAATAAGGCGTTAAACGTTTTTCAAAATAGTAATAGTGCGTTCAGAAACGTATTCTGCGTGTTCAGTGGTGGCATTCCATAATTTTAGAACAAAATTGATTTTATCTTTGGGTTTTAATTTGTATTTTATCTGGAATGTAATGTGTTTATGACTTAGCCGGATAGAATAGTGGACAATTCTTCACTGCCCAACTCTGACATTGACATGCCAGGAAATGTTGAGATAGACCGCTTGTGCGTGTTTAGCAGATAAAGCTGAAAAGTTTGACTCGATGCCATGTGGCATGCCATGGCATCGTCGCATCGTGTGGGGTATAGCATGACTTTGGACAAAGTGCTATGCTGGTTGTCGGGGTCGCGTCGAGTGGATATGCAGAAAGCACTCCAAAACTTTGTTGACGACGAGAAGAAGGACAAGCTTTTGACTTGAAGAATAATGAGGAGGGATGGCCGACACGACAAGCTCCCCCTTTTGTTCGGGAAGGACTAATTGATAAGAATTTGTTCGACTTTTGTTTCCGGAATTGGCATGATATTGAAGTTTAAGATAATTGGATGTGTTTCGGATGAAAATCGTATGGGGACACAAATTGGATTAAATTACAGTTACTTATAATTACTCAACTGAATATATGTAATATCCACATAAATTATTCTCCAATTTTGATGGTCGTGCCATGGCATCAACCAGAAAGAAATAGGATTATTTCATAAATATTGCCGAATATGTTGAAATGCCAATGAAATGTCTATCAATCTTTCTATTTGTTGGTTAGGTGGCCAGGTCAAAGGTCAAATTAGTTGCATGGCAGAAAACTAGATGTCATATCTTAGCAACAATTTGTGCCATGATTGAGAAGGTCGTTTCGAACACGTTGCACATTTCTGTGGTCGTTTAATTTTTCATATTCTCAATTCAAAAATACGCGCAAAATTTGATTAGCATCTTACATAATGGAAGGCAGATTCATTAAAGCTTAATTCCTATTTCTTTTCTTTTAGTGACCACGCCATTGATGCATATGACGTTCTCGTTGCCCTCCTTGAAAGTGAATTAGGACAACTTCTGGCGAATTGCCGGGCCGTGGGAATTGGATCATGCGGTGGTGGATCTGGGACGGGTTCATCTTCTTCCGGGATCGGAACAATTTCTCATCCCTCCCCACCCCCACCCTCCTCCCCTTCCACGCCGTCCCGGGCCAGTGATCCACATGAGGATGAACATGTCCATCGTTTACTTACGAGAGCCAATGAAAATCGATTTGTGGCTGAGAATGCAGCGCGGACACTTTTGAATCGCCTCGTAGACAATTCTACGGCTTTGGTCAACGGGGACTCCCCCACGTCGGAAAATAATAATGGAGGAGCAAGTCCAAATTTTGGGGCTATTCTGCAGGGAAATCTTCAATTGCCGCCTTGTCAGTCTTCTCCACCGGCTTGGGAGGACTCAGCTTATGCGAGTCATACTATGAGGTAGGTTTTTGGCTTTTGATTTTAAAAAGACCCGCGCGCTTCACTTATTTTGTAGTGCATTTTATATGGGAGAGGAATTGAACCCAACTACAGCCAATGAAATGGCAACTATTTGACTACAAACGAATAATAAGATTTATGTTCAAGAGGTTGGAAAATAACTTAATGTTAAAAATCCGTGCTAATCCATTGTACCACACAATGTACAGTATTTTGCATGGGAGAGGAATTGAACCCAACTACATGCAATGAGATGGCTGCCATTTGATGGACTATGATTTATTGTGGTCAATATCTCGAGAAATAACCTAATCTTAAAAACTCATGCTAAAACCACATATGACACATTCTACACACGGTATTTTGCATGGGAGAGGAATTGAACCAGGCTACAGAATTGCTCGTCGGGTTTATATTAACACACCAGCCTTTATTACATCGACTTCTGGGATAAATTTCTTAATCTAATTCCCAGAGTGTATAATCTTGTTTGACGCGCGGAAGCACACAGCCGTATTCAAATTCCGCGCTCGCAGCGGGTGGTGGATGACTAAATTACTAGTGTAATTAAGCTGGATTGCATCCGATTTCAAAACATGGCAAGCCCATTGCTTGAAAAATCCATAAGGAAAGTTGTGCGTGGAGAATTTGAAAGTAGCCCGAAGCACTGGCTGGGCTGGAATGCCGTGCAACGCAACTTTCTCCATCTCTCTCCCTTAATTGAACTGGTCTGGAGTGAAAGTAAATCTAATTGTCATCCTGGAAAGGGAAGTTGCGTTTCCTTCACTTTTGGACAGACTACTAATTCCGTTTTATGAGGGAGTGTTGTAATTCCATGACATCAACAAGGCACTCTCCTATTACATTTTACTCTAATTTCCCAGTTGCGTGGACAGGAATTTGTTTTGAAAGCTTTTTTTTGTGCGTGGTCTTGCTCTCTGGACCAGGCAGGCACGTGGAGTTTTGGGAACCTCCTGTTTATAACATGCAACATGCAACAATAAATGTGTAGCCAATTTCAGGGATTTTGGACATTTAGCTTGTGGGCAAAAATAGTAATTCAGAAAAGGGTGAAAGTGGGATTTAATTAAAAACAAATTTGCAAGCGTACCAACCAAGACCAAGTTTTAATTTGTCACGATATTGCCACGTTTATCTTTATGTTATCATCAAATGTGGAAAATCTATTTCTATTTAAAATTCTATACTGAAATTTCTTGAAAAATTAACTATGTACTCTCTCAAATTTGAAATCACTCAATCTCAAATCACTTTCCAATTTTGTGTGATTTTCCATAAATCTTGGACACATCTACATAACATAAACTTGCCAAATTTTCCTTTAGCCCAAATTTCCATGCACTTTTGACAAAAAAAGCGACATTTGTTTGGTAGAAAACCATGGGAAAATTAGCAAGTTGTTATCTGGCTGCTAACTAGCTTCTCACAATACCCCAATTTGTGTTTTTAATTTTCTGCGCTCTAAAGTGCCCATCATTTCCCGCCATTTGCTAAGCTCTCATTTTTATGTTTCTCGCCTGATTGCGTTCCTTGAATTCCAGCTCCGCCTCCAGCCTCCGGAGCCAATTTGCTAGTGGGAGCCTTTCAGGTGGCTCCAGTGGCCATGGTTGTTCCGGAACAAATGAGCTGAGGATTCGTGAGTTAATTATCCAACTGAAGACGGACCGGGAGGCCGTGCGGAACACTGTGATGGATCTGGACTCCAGCTGGAGTTTGGAACCGGATTCTCCCATGGATGAAATACCTCGTTCACCCCATCAACTCCTTGAGGCTCATAAGTTGGATTTGGAGACGGCAGTCCTTATGCAAGAGCTGATGGCAATGAGGGAGGATAGGGCGGAACTACGAGCTCAGCTTTTCCATTTGGAGAAGGACAAGGACTCATTGGAACTTCTTATCCAGAAGTATGAGGTCCAAGAGGAGGCATACAAGGCGAGGATTAATTATTTTAAGGCGGAATTGGAGTCAGCTCTACAGAGCAAGGTTAGACGTTTGTTTTTAACATGTATTTCAATGTTTCAAATTCACCCGCGTATTATTCCCGATTGAGGGTTTCGGATGGCCAATGTCTGTTTGGTAAAATTGAATGCCAAAATGGGTAAAACGGCAAAAAATTGTCAGCAAAATTGACCAATTACAAAATTTTGTTAGAAGGTTAATTCAAAATTGCATATTTTCCACCTGCTTAAATAATTAGTAAATACGATTTCTGAGCATAGCATAGCACAGTGCGAAATATTTTGCCAATTTTGCGAATGCAATTTAGTGCTTTTCTAGTAATTACAAAACCTTGTATAGGTTTCATTTCTCGTATAATTCGATTCTCTTACTGGCTTCTACTAATTGAATCATATTATTGTGCAGAAGAGCAATAAATTGCAATACTCAAACTCCTATTCAATTTGTACACTTAATTTTCTGCAGGATTCAACGGATCAAGTGAACGACAATGAAAAAGATGCAAATGCTAACGGAAATAGCGCTCATTCCCCAACAACGCAAACGCAACTGAGCCGAGAGTCAGTTCTCAAGTCCAGAATCCAAGAACTGGCCTCCAGTTTGGAGAAAGTGACCCAAAGTTCAAATCAGCGGGAGAACCAATGCACGGATATGATAAATGAATTGAAGAGAGCCAATGGGATTTTAATTGAAACATTGGAAGGACTCAAGAGAAAATACCAAGCCCGCGTTCATAAAATGGAGGAACAAATCCTTGCCATTGTGGAGCGACATGCGATTCAACTTAAATTGTACAAGGACCGTGTCCATTTCCTAGAAATTGAAATGGATGGGCGACGTTAAGGTCAATGGTTAATGTAATGTATTATATTATTATTTATGTCGTACTTTTCACAAGTCGTAATTTCAGAAAATTATGGTTGGCTCCATGGGAACTTGAATGGAATCTTTCAATTAGCGTCTAATTAAGATACACTACATAGAATCAAATGTTGTACCTTTGAATTTAAACTAATCCCTTCCTAATCAGTCTACCTGGTGTGTAAGTATATATGTATATGTATTTACAGTTCATCTCACCTTCCGTCAAAGTCAATTCAGAAAACTACATACATAACATGTACTTAATCTCAAATCTAGTCTAAATTAGCCATATGAATTATAGTAACTAACTATGCATTGAGTTGATGCGAGAGTAAAATGTATTAGAAATAAATTCTATTCAACCTTGTCACGCCATGTCAACGTCTGACAATGAGTCAAAAAAGTCAAGTGAATAATAAATGCAAAAGTCCCGCGCGTGGGCGTGTGGGTCTACTTGCAGTTTGGGCTCATTTTTTAGTGCAAAACTTTCCACGACTCCGACTTCGTATCCTGTCCTGTCCTTGCTGTGTGAATGTCAAATAGGAAATGGAGACGTAGTAAACTTTGATTTTATGGATGCCGCACCAAACCATGCAATCCTTCACTTCTGCATTCTCTGCTCTCAGAGAATGGGGAACGTAAACAAGAAAAAGCTTTTTACTCTTCCATGTGTCCATTTCCTAAAATCTGACATGACAAATCAATGTGTCAGTCGCGTCGGGACTAGATTTTACTTGGATGAGAATAAAAATAAACCCATTGCGGGATTATGTAAAAGATTTTTTGGGATGTGTCTTGTGTGGGGAACAACTTACGAACAATTCAGTAAAACCGAATGTTGTGAAATCGAAATTAATGAAACCCTGCTTTTGGAGTACGCTGGTAACTTCCGTATTTAATGAGATAAAATGCTTTCACAATGACGACATCCTTTCAATTTACAAACACAAAAAACGACTCAAGAATCTAAAGCCAGTAAACTCTCTGCATCATTCGTCCTATTCTAATGAAATTGGGGCCCTGATCAAATCTTAATAGAACCCGATTTTTGTTTTAAATGCTTCATTACATTGATTAAACTTGTGGCGTGGTGCCGTTCATTTTGCAAGTACGAATTCAAACCATGATTAGTTCCCTAGTTCTCAATATATCCAATATGTTGAACAGATTTCTTCACTGTTATTTTGCAACGGGTCTTTCTTCTAACCTTCTTTATAAAGAAATGTTCTACTTCATCTTGTGAGCAACGAGGTTTATGTACTCCTGTTGATTTTGCACTTAATCTTAGCTTTGTTGGAGATAGGGATTTTATTGTACCTTGAGGAATTCATGTATGCTTCAATATGATCTTCAGAGCAGACCAATTATTTGATAAATTTAATGGCTGGTTCTTACGTGAAGGGCAGAGTTGGGTCAAATCGAGCGTGCTTGGGTCAGAAAAGTACAATTTCATGACCTAGTGAAGCAAGTTTAATTTAAGCATTTTGCAGGTAGAGGTTAAGAATAACTTTAGTGTCATGCATACAAATAACTTTACATTCCGGCATGTGTATTCGTATCGTGTATGTAGGCTATGACAAAGGAAGAACAGAAGTTGCCTTGTTTTCATGTGGTCGCCTGTGATAAAATTACTTGTCAAGGTGAATGTAGGTGATATTTTTTACTTAAAAGATAAAACCAGTTTAGGCAATTTTTTGTTTCCATAATTCTAGTGAAATAATAAAATTATGCATGTTGCAAGCTTTATGTTTATATCTGTATATGTGCAAAACATATTGCCGCTGTGGCACATTTTCAAACCAGACGTCATGAAGTCACGAAGAATGAATTTCATCTGGATAATTGCTTCAGTACTTCTGGCTGCTAACAATTTTGCAAACGGATGTAAGTTTTTCAAACCGTTCATTGACAAAAGAAACATTTATCATCGACAAATTTTTGCTGAAGGTTTAGAAGTGGATCAATTGCCAAAAACGGCGGATGATCCAAGACTATTAGCACCCTGGGTTGCCTCAATTTTTGAAAAAGACAATGGGGTTTGGAAATTCAAATGTGGAGCCACGCTTACTAGTTCATTTACTGTGATAACAGGTAATGCTGTTATTTTGATGCAATTAGGGCTCATCTTTATTATTTATACATATTGGCAGCGGCATCTTGCGTAACTACAGTACCGAGAGCTGGTAGCGGTTTTTACAATCAACTACATGTGAGATACACTGATTTAAAGGTCGTCGTTGGCCTCTTGACAAGTAATTATGATAACAGGGATGAACATACCCAAGAATCTGAGGTAAATCTGGTTTTTGGAAGGTTTCTCAATAATTCAATCAACTGGATTATATCTTAGGTTGGAATGATCCGTGAACACAAACCTCCAGATGCTAAAACGGCTTCGGGTTATCAGCAAGCATATGCCAGACCAACCAATCTTGCCGGGATAAGGTTAAAGACGTCATTTGAATTGACACCTTACGTCCAACCTGTTTGCCTAGTCGAAGTACCGAACACACCAGAAGAAATCATTACGCTTCAAGCTGGAGAGAAGGGCGTGGTTTCTGGATTTAACGTTAACCTAGTTAAAAATTCAAATACTTCAAAAAAGCTTCAAAATTTTCAAGTCACAATCACAGACCTTTTACAATGTGTTCAGGCATTTGCCAACCGATTTGTCACTGTGACTTGTGGACGTCTTTCCGGAAGTCAGAACTTTAATCCTTTGCCTTGCTTTCTGGAAGGGGCGGGGCTAATTGTAAGCACTGATGGGATCAAGACTGGAGTAGGCAAATTGTACCTTATGGGAATCTACATTTCAAATACAGCAACAATTAATCCGAGGAGTTACCCGTATCCTACCCAAGTTGTCAATGCATCAACGGAATGCACAAACCAGGATTTGGCATTTTTTACAAAACATGGCGAATATTATCGATGGGCTATTAGTCACGCTTTTTGCAGCGAAGATCTGCTCCAGTGTCAGAGTGACAATTGTCGCCCATTGGAAGAACTTTGTGATGGAACAGCTAATTGTGCCGACCAAACTGATGAATCACCTGAAGTCTGTGAAAAACAATTGGATTGCAAATCGGATCAATTCAGATGCGCATATGGAGCCTGTATTGAGGATTTTAAAGTTTGTAACGGACACATGGACTGTGCAGACAATTCAGATGAGTCAGACATGCAACTTTGTCGTGAAGCAGATGCAAGAAGGAATATCACTTGTTCACCGATCCCTAAAGGAAAGGTTTGTGTTTTGGTGGAATTTGGAGTCCTTGGATCAAATCACTAACCTAACTTTTCCCGATTTTGTTAGGGTGTTGACACGAAGTGTTCTCTTCCAGAATATTTGGGCGGTTCTGAAGTTGATTGTGATTCAGCCGTTCCAGTCGGGACACGTGCTTCACAATCTTGCTGGCGATATTATAAACACGAGGATGGGCCGACGTCAGTAAGTTGTCAACGCAATGGGACATGGTCACGTGACGAATTCCGGAAGTGCAGTCCAGGTTAAATAGTCATCCGGCAAGCTCTTTGTAAGCAGTTTATTTTCTAAAGGTTTTGTTTTTTAGATTGTGGAATTTCTGAAGCCCCGAAAGTACGGTTTGTGGTTGGCGGAGAAAACGTGACCAATCGTGGCGAATGGCCTTGGCATACTGCGATCTATCGAATCCGTTATGGTTCTGAACATTACATTTGTGGTGGATCGCTGATTTCACCAAAAGTTATTCTTTCCGGTAACATATTTTTACAGTCCCCGATTTTGGATCCATATGAATCCCTGACAATGTTTTTAGCTGCACATTGTGTGACTGACCCATATACTGGAAAACCACTTCTACCAAGTGACCACAAAGTCGTCCTCGGCAAACTCTCGAGTGTATATGGATCGAGCAGTGACATCGAATTTAGCCAAGAAATTCCAGTAATGAATTTTATGACAAAGAAAGAAGTCAATGTGACTAAAAAGAGATTTTTGTATCATTTTCACCCTCACAATACTCTGAAATTGTTATGTCTGACGCTTATTATTTCCTTAGATTGAAAAATTCGTGGTCCACGAGAATTACAATACAAATAGTTTGGACTCTGACATTGCTCTCATTGTTTTGGAATCCTCGGCTGAGATTACGGGCTCCGTCCGACCTGTTTGCTATACAGAAAATGAAGGGATTGTTGATGAATTATTTAGGAATGCAAATCCAATTAATGGAAGTCAATTTGGAACAGTAAATACTTGAATTAAATTAATCAGTTTCCGTCGTCCGATTATATATTTTGACAATGAAATCATTTTCATCTAGACCGTCGGATTTGGATTGGATGAGTCAAAAGCAGTTTCAAGTTCGTTGAAAAAATTAAAAATGCCTGTTATACCAAAAGCTCTTTGCGAGGAGTCCTTACGGTCTCATGTAGCTGATGGAATTCGATTTACTTGGTTTTGTGGTGGTTACACGAATGGTAAGAAAATTTCTCTCGTAATCATGACTTTCAATTTAACTAACCTTAACCTTTGGCCTCTGAAGGTTCATCAGTTTGTACCGGAGACAGTGGCGGAGGATTTGTGTTTCCACTTGACAGTTATACGGGTCGGAAATTTTACCTTCAGGTATTTTGCTCTATTCGCATGTTTATGCTATATAGAATTGATTGTCTGAATTCTATCAAGGGGGTCTTGAGCCATGGAGTCAAGTCAGATGATAAATTCGGAGATCCTTGCAATAAAAACACTTATAAGATTTTTACACAAGTCATTCACTATGTTCCATGGATTCAAAATGTTGTGAATTTGGCCGAGACAGAATGAATAAAATGTTTAATTACATACATTTTGCCCAGTGGGGTTGACATTATTTAAATACGTTTAATAGTATAAACGTATGCATCATGTCTATTCTTTTCGTTAAGTTGTTTATATTGCGTGCGACAAATTAATTTATCAAGATGAATGCAAATGCGATAAATTTTCCCATAAAACCAGTTTAGAGAATAATTTCTCTTTTCCGTTTTCATAATTTGAATGAGATGTGTACGATTTATTGTACAGAAAATGTTGCCGGAACCGCTAAATTCGGGTATGCATTTACATTTCGAATTTGCACGCCACATTCGAGATACACGGATACATATATGTTAAGCACTCGAGCGTATCATTATCATTTGGTTGAGCAGAGAGCTATTTAATACGAACCCGAATACGCCTCATAATATCCAGCAGGGATATTTTCATCAAATTATTTACACATTGTACAGGCTCTGTACAGCCGCAGTTTGCTTTACAAGATTATTCAGCCCTGCATCCATACCTTTACAATATTGCTTTATTCACATTACAGATATTTGCAGGTGACCATTCAACCAATGTATAACTTTGGAAAAACATTTATTTTTGTAAAGGTCCACTATGTTGTTGATATACATATTATGTTACTTGTATAAGTTCGCTGACGCATATCCGTTGTGACATTTTGCTTTCTGTCAAATTATATTGACAAGTCTTACCTTTTCCAACACAAATCTATTCTTAGAATATTTAAATTTTAATGTTTCACTAACACCGTTGGCCGAAGTGTCGCAACGTTTTATGTCTTAAATATTAATCAACATTAAAACAGCCATAGGACTTCTCAAGTAATCAACCATAGAATACACGCTAGTTCGAATTGCGTATGTATTTCTTAAAATAATAATACTAATGAAATGAAAGGCTTTATTTTATTCAACATTTTATGGTGCACACAATAGCAATCCTTCCTCGGCATGAAATATGGATAGGATACTTTAAGTGTTATTGTATGAACCGAGTTTTTCCAACCACCGCACAGAAGAGCACAAGGGGCAAAACTTGGAATTATTTGGCATTTGAAACATAACCTTCACCTGACCCTCACCAAAATTCTAAGAAATGAATAACCCGGCAGTTATCAAAATTATCACTGTGTCAACTAAATTCCTTTGTGCTTTTAAACTATTCCCTTATAGGTGGGATAAGAAAATCCAAAGGCTTGGGTTATTAAATAATTCGGAGCTGCGGCCCTGGTACACCGTTGTATTTGTTTTAATTTCGCATTGGATTTTTCTTATTGTCTCATTTGTAGAGACCATTACTAGCAACATAAATCATCAACTTGCACTTGGGAACAACGCCTTTCATGTGATCATGTTAATTTCTCACTTCATTCCAGTTTTGTTGGAAATCGGGATTTTATTGCACCGGGAGGAATTCATGTATGCGTTTAATCAACATTTGGAATTCGCACGCCACATACGAGGTACATAGATAATACACAAAACTATAAATATTATATGCAATCCACTACTTCACTAAGTTTTATTCTACAGAGACGTATCTTAGTACGGATGCACCTAATGTAAACTCAGGATCGGATTCATTCATCAAATTATTTACACTCGGATGTTGTGTGGAGCCGTTTTTGCTTCTAGGGGTGTTTATTCTGAGGCCTGATGCTACTGCATTTGTATCTTCCATATTTCTTCATAATGGCCAATTCCAAGATGATTTTACAACTATAATAATCTTAATTGCTTCTGGAATCTTCACTTTCTGGATTAACGGATTACTGCATGCACTGTCGATTGGCATGGTATTTGCAATGAGTTGGAACTTTGGCGCTCTGTTTTTGATAAGTGAAATGAGGTATTCTCAATTTTGCGAAGTGGCATTGGCAACCGCAACCTTGATGAATTTTTTGTATCTTAACAAATTAAATCACTTGCATTTAGGCCCGGAATATCTAGTAAATCTACCACTCCCAATCTACGCATCCCATCAAACGCCCTACTTATGTACAGATGTCTCCAGGTGACTCTTCCGCTGTTGAATGGCCTGGGACGAACTTTTCTGTTTTTCATCGTGCACATTCTGATGTGGATAGATGTTCTATGTATATGTTTATTTTTCCAAATTTGTCATGACTTGCCGCCTGTTGCCAGTTCATTCTTTTGGTGCGGTTCGACTCTTTGCACATTTGTGCTGTTCTGCATGCATTGGAGGATAGGAGAGTTGTTCGACAAATCCAAAAGTTGTCTCGGGGCTTGGAAACGAACCACTTTGCGTGATATGCCAAAGGAAGACCGGCGACTCATGATGATGTACCTAAGGTCCTGCAAACCTCTTCAGATGGAGTTTGGTTCAGTTGGATATTTCCAAAAAGTTGGTAGTTTAAAACTTCTTTTAAGACTTTCGTTCTATGTGAGTAAGGCCCTTCTGTTTTTAAAAAGCAGGCGGTAAAAGTAATTGAAATAGCATTCAGGATTAAAAAATTCAAAAACCCGCCAAATAGGCCGAAAATTCAGATGTATTTAATAATTTAAGTGACAAAACGACAAATTCAACTATACTACATAAAGTATCATCTAAATTAAACTACAACACCTGTTCTTTAAAATATACTAACAAGTTTTTTTAAATGTAAAGAGCATTACATTTTTTTCGAAACACATCAACAAGAAGTTAGAATATTTGTAAAAAACAAAAACTAAATTTTGCTTAAATGCAAACAATAAGAAAATGTGTGCTTGCAGTGTTGTACAAGTAAGGTGCACGACGAAGTGACATATAAATTGTACCCTATTTCAAGATGGGTAAACAATAATTATGCTACTGCATTTATAAATGTAGTAGATTATTTATTCCTTACCCACCTTGCCCCACTTTACATTGCATCACCGTAAATTTAGCTACACTACATCGGCTTTAGTAAATATGTTACAGCAACTCGACCAAGCAACAACAACAATCTCTCGACATATAATGCATTTTATTTTTATTTTTGAAACGAGCAATCTCCATTCCACCGCCTGCAATTTCGGCAAAATGGATCCGACAATTATTTCTACTAAAAGCAGAGCAGTGCTAATTCCTAGCCCGACCAGCAGCATGTGCCAAAATGACTCGGATGCATAGACACTAAAGTTTTCATTTTCAGATTTGTACTTGGAGTGAGTTTTGGCGAAGGTCTTAAATTCTAGTGCAACCTGCTCTTTATACAATTGAACTAAAACGCCGCGCCAAAATTTCTCAAATCCAAACATCACCAGCTCCGCAAAAGCCCTTGCTAACACATCCGAGTCAGGTCGTATGAATCGCCATCCTTTTATTCCATGAAACAATTTTTGCTTTCCAATGTGACACACTGACCTCGGCACGTGTCCTTCGCCTACAATGTACTCGTGTGCTTTGACCCAGGCGTTTGCAGTAGTTTCAATGTATAAGTTTGAATCAACAATGTATTTATTCGTGCTAGCTCTAAACACGTAATCAAAAAAAGGATACTGCTCCTCATCAAATGACTTTTCCCCAGCATTTACTTTGTGCTCTAACTGTGTGGATGGCGAATCCCCCATAATAGTTTGGTTGTATGTTTTTAAAGCTTCCAACAACACATCAAGAACAGATAATAAGTAATCAGTTCCTCCTTCATATAATTCGTAGTCAAATGCGGATTTCAAATCCCGTCTAATAGTTTTGTTGTATATTTCAAAAGTTTCACGAAGCACTGCAAAGGTGTCTGCAGATTCAAAAACCGCAGTGTAACCTTTGTCGGCAAGATCAGGATAGGTATCGATCACATCTATTTCTCCTCCCGCAATGAAATTACTTGTGTAGAATGCACCGTAGTTAATGTTAATCAGCAAAGAGAAGGTAACCCATAGGAGAATAAGCAATTTGCAATATTTAAAATTCCCGCATTGGCCAATGATAGAACCAATCAGGATTAAGCAAGTTCGGCAACCCACCTGAATCAGGGTTTGACAATTCGAAAGTGTCCAATTCATTGAGGTAAAATGTCTAGCACTACACAAAATAGTCAGTGTCCCAATTGTAGAGAGTATCAAAATCCAACAGATGGTGTTCAATGGCTTTATCCATGCGAGAAATCCGTTTTCATGTTTGACGGTTGCATTTTTGCAGTACAGGAAATAGAGATATTCCATATCTGTTTGTATGGTTTTATCCACATATAATCTACTTGGAAGAGAGTACACAGGGTATATTGCAGGACCTGGTAAATCAGATCTGTAGCCACCAATTGGCATAGACTCAAGCCTTATCGAAAAATTTAGGTAGATGCCAAGTTCAAGTGCAAGCTTTGCGGTTCCAATTTCATAGTATAATTCGGGATTCTTCCGGGAAAGCGTCCGAACTATCATATGTAAATCCAGAATGGTTAATGAACTGAGTTCAGAAATAGTGACATTAGATAGAGTGTAGTGTGAATAAATGTAAACCCAATATCCTTTAAAATTTCTCTTGTTTCCCAGCAATAATTTGTTGATTTGCCTAATGGTAGATAGGCTAGTTTCATATTCAACGGGTATTTTCCAACAGATTTCCAAATTTATTGCAGAGTAACTGCATGTCCACCCCAAATTCTCGATTTTTCTAACGTAGGAGTAGTCGGGGCTTTTGATGTCCAATGTAATCTGAAGCGCATGCCAATAATATAGCTTGTTAAAGAAGTCAAGCTGCTTGTACATATTTGATGCTTTTCTGCTACTGGGAAGCATGACCAAGTTGACGTCCGTCACGTCTTCATATTTTAAATAGTTTCTTGAGTCGATTGACACAAAATTGTTGGACTCCAACAGGTGGCTCAGGAGTTGGTCATTTAAGTTGAATATGTACACTCGGCAAGTGTCCCGGATGGACTCCCACTCAAAACTATTCATGGAATGGTCGTACCTTAAAATATTGTAAGGAGACTGCAAGGATACCAGAGAGGAGATCACAGCATTGTCCGAGAGTTCGTTTCCAAATGAGTGAACCAAGATCTTACAGTTTTGAAAATGTGCTAAGAATGTGTTCAGGTCGATACGAGCGGCACTAATTTGCCAAGGAATTAACAATAACAAGCATACACTTGTGATGTTAACCTTCATTTTATAATTTGGTATATAATTTAGACTTTAAAAGTGAACTGTCCTCAAACGATGTGCAAGAATTAACAGTCTTGCACCTTGCTGATTATAGCACCAATTCTTTTGCACAATAACACGATCGACACTGGCTGTAATTTATCGGGACACAATAGCCATAAGCCTCTGCGTTTTGTAAAATAATCCAACACATTTGGAGTCGAGAAGAGCGAGAGGATATAGCTTGTCATGTTAAGGTTGTTGATTCCAATCTCCTTGAGTTGCTATTTGACGTTAGAATGCTGAATTATTTATTTTGCAAATGAAGTACTTGTTGATAGCTTGCACCAAGTTTATTACCTTCAGCTACATGTCATGCTCACGGCGTGCTTTACAAGTCTTGGGTTTAGAAATTGAGAAAGAATAATATATTTGGTCCTCCCGGCCGTTGCTATTTGATTCTGTGTTTAAATAAGCTTTATTTTATTTAAGAAATTAAACACTCCGCATTTGCAAACCCACTACAAGTTACACGCAGCGCAAGCCTTCCACAATTAATGCCAATGAGCAGGGGATTTAATAAGACTCCTGGAGATACTTTCACGTGCAATAAACTGGTCCGTTTCCTTCAGGTTAATAGATCAACCTTAATAGATCATATATACATCTTCAACACAGAAGCAGAAATATGTCAGAGTGGAGTATTTCCATTAACGTCTACCGATCACTTTTGTACGTTTGTTAACTTCAACTCAAAGCACA
>JAAXYW010001589.1:0-20511 GCA_036851895.1 Orthonychiurus folsomi | reverse complement strand
CCAATGAACTATTATTACTTCCATCCAATCTTAGCAAATTTGTAGTATCATCATCGGCAAGAGGACGAAGGGAATTATGAAATGACTTAAATACAACGTAAAACACCAACGCTCCAATACAAACAGCAATTACTCCTACAATAATATGTTGCAAAATTTTCTGCCGACCCCTTTGTGGAATTGGTTCAATTTCCTCGTAGGACCTGTCAAAATTACACAAGTTCATGATACAACTGGAGGGGTCAAAATTTTAAAACAGTTAGAATGGATTTAACTATGTACAAAACGGGCGGTGAGAAACTGTGTTTGTTAGTGTAAAACTATGTACATATGACGAGAACTCCCGTCCCATCCGTACCGTTGTGTGTGTAGAATTTCAATTCTTATCTGCACGGTAATATTATTCTAATGCTTATCTCATCCAGCTCGACAAATTTCCCTTGATTCATTTATTTATTTAAACGCAAAACCATTGAAGGCAATGCCCTTGACTAGAAAGCACATTCATTCAACATTCATTGTTATGTATTGAAGTACGATATACATATGCATTATACATAAATGTATGAAGGCGCATCCTTACAGTTTGATATTTTTAAAAGTACAATGAATTTAGCCGTAAAGCATAAACCACTAATTGGCTCATAATGGGTTAATAATGACCAACCGAAGCGTATTGTACACACAAAAAACATCCACAGCACAACAATTTATGGATTCATTTATAGGAATTAAGACCTCATCCTTCCCTAATTGCCCCTCTGATGATGACCGTGTGTTGGGAGTTTTGAATGATTGATGAGACAAACCTGTCCCAGTTCATGAATATGTTAGGGAGGATTGGACATGCGACCAATTCAAAAATATACAATTGCATAGCGCATTGCCCGTGCAATGCATTGCGAGTTGTGTCCGTGCATTCATTCATACATGCAATCCTCTATTTACAATTACAAAGCGACGCATCTGGGAAAATAACATTTGGTGCTTTGAAGATTAATAATAATCAAACAAAAAGTCGACCATTTGATGGGCCAGTGCACTGCACTGCTTCTTCTACTTTTCTCTAACATGCGGGGTGACCGCAGAGGTCAAATAATCTTAATTTGCGACTTCGAGAAATGCTAAACCAAACAAGGCCTATTTCGATCCTAAGATTTTTAAATTTTCTTATATTTTGCAGACTTAGTCATCCATTAATTTGTAAATTTATAGAAAGTAGCTACTAAAATCTCTCCTGTAGTACATTTCCCAATCCCATCACACACTGTGAGTGAGAGTTCAAAAAAATCAACACTCATTCATAAAAGCAAAATAAATATTACAAGGCCTAAATGATGTTGCATTTTTCTCGCCGCACGCGCACTCCGTCAAAATTGAATTGAATTGAGTGGATTTCTGCACGTCCATTGGATTGCAATGATGCAATTCAAATCAATCAGCATTTGTAATTATTTATACAATGGACCAAGTGCAGAGCATGTTAAATTATTTTGCACTTGAATGGTCGGACGCTTCAGATTTGAGTATCAAAATATACATGTGCAATTCCCTTTACATACAACATGTGTATTACGTTACAATTTGTTCTCCGTCTCGCCGGCTCCTGCCGCGTTCGCGTTCGCATCAAATTGTCAAGATGTTTTGTCATCAAAGTGTGCCAACATGCGTATTTAATCCAAAACCTTCCTCAATAACTCAATTGCAAACTTTGACGAATGGTTTTAGAGTCGAACGCAAACATTTATATAAAAGGCAAAATGTATTTCCGCTCTCGAGTTCATTTTATCATTTGCTTTAGCATGCATTAAGTTTGGAATGTGTCTTTTCCTTTTCTCAGTCTTTTGTGATAATCCTTAGCACTGTACAAGTGCCATGTTCAAATATTTTTCAAAATATGTGTGTGCGGTGTTATTTTTGATTAGTTTGAGTTATCGGGGAGAAGTACAGAGTCAAGGTAGGATTGATGGAGGATTAGTTTCCACGCTTAGAATAGCAGCTAGACTTTGTTTGGGTGATCACAGTCAGAGGATTACGGGACCTTTTTTTGGATGCTATGATCAGGCACCTGTAAGCCACCTATTTATTTTTGATGATGAATGTAATTTAAAAGTAAATATTTTAATCCTCCAGGGAAAGGCACAGTTTGTAAAATGTCAAAAGCAAACGTATGGATTTACACTCAGTACACCTTCTAAGGTGACGAGAGGATGTTTTATGTCATATCTTATACCGGTGGTAAGCATGATAATTTGCGCTATTATTTCAAACATCACAATTAAAATTTAAAAAAAAATATTAAAATATTTTAAATTCCAGTACGCAATTTGCCTCATGAGAGAATTCCGTCAAGTTGGAATAAATATGAGATCCGCGGTCACTCCACTGAACGTAAGACCAAATACGCCTGAAAATTTAATGTAATATAAAATGATTTGGGTGTAATGCAATTACACAACAATTTTCTATTTATTAGGTGTGCCAAGGAAGAGTATTGGGTCTCTCTTAATAAGACGCTGAAAAAATCAACACAACCTGGTTATGTTTCATCCATCCGCAGAAATAAAAATCCTGCCATAAACAATTGCCGATTTGTAACATTTCTTTTGTTATTGTGCATTTACAACAGCTAACATTTGGGATTTCAACCATTCTGTCCTTGTTTTCCATCGTCGTTTTGTGTCGCGCTAGAATTCCTGGATTGCGTGACAGCCATTGTGTGTAATGTAGTGTAAGAAAACCACAGATGTGGATTTCACCCAATTGGAGGAAACCGAAGGAGTTGTTGACGGGTGACAAGTTTCCCTGGTCAACTCCAATCCAAAGTGACAGATCTATTCCAAATGCATGTCATGTCACATCCAAGCCCTTTTATTTTCTCCACATCTGTTCCACCCGTAAACGCTAAAGCCAACTCCTTCAATGACTTACTCACGGAAATATAGTAGCCATGATCGTCCCTCATTTGTGTTGTGTGTTTTCTTCCCTGCAAGCTGAATCCCCAAGAGATAATGGTAATAAAGTCATTGATTTAATTTCCGTATAAGTATTGAAAGCCTTTCCGCTCTCCGATTATCAGTCAACAATAAAATCAAATAAATACAGTAGTACTGTACTGTACATGATGGGAACTCTGACAGACAGGGACTGACCTGCTCCTGGAAATTTATGAGGAAAGGTCAGTTCAAGCCGGTGGATTTCCATGAAAGTCGGACAGGTGCAGAAGGGATAATCCGGAAAATGGAAAAATGGGCGGATATTAGAAATTGGGATTCTATGAGGGATCCAAGAGCATGCAATCCAATCATTTGTCGAACTAATCAACCCTAATAAGTGGAAAAGTGGATGTTATTAGCTTCGGAACTTATTTGGGGATTACTTGACCAAATTGGAAAGGACAACAAATGCTGATAAAACTCAAACAAAAGTCAATTTTAATTATTTCCCCGCTGTGTGGAAACCAAAAAAAAAATATTAGAATTTAACTTTCAAATTATTGTGCACATGCCCATGCATAATTCTATTAGAAATTAATTTAAAAATTTAATTTCATGTAGTAAAAATATTACTGCCTTCCATGCAAACTTTCAGCATCTGAAGAAATATAGAGACCTGACTTGAAAGGACGGCCGCGGGTTTCTCAATTTTCATTCATATCTCTTTCGCCCATTACACCGGTTGACGTTGCGTCACGAACATTCTGTTCCGCATTATAAATTTTAACCTTTCTTTTCCCCTGGTTCCTTTGCATACTTTCATTTCGTTGACTTTGAAAGCACCGGAATCCTTCTTAAATTGCATCACGTATGCATCCACACAATACACTTCTCCACCGTACGCGTACGTACGATCCTTCCCCGTCCTCGTATTATAATATGCAATTGTAATAAATAAACAGACGCACCCCGAACCAGGGAGCTTCTCACTTGCCTTTATTTATCCTCCCGTACGTATATGTACATACGAACGTACCTTTCAAAAGGACGCGCGGAGTCCCACTCGGATTCGGAAATTCAAAGCAATGCAATGAAATTTTACGATATGATCCCATCATCCAAGGCAAGGACGGGGGGAACTGATCTGCTTTCTCCATCATCAAATGACTACATGGAGGAATGCACGGACGACAAAATAGAATAGAGGGTGCAAGTTCTAACTTAGGATTGAGTGAGATGCTTTGGCTGCCCGATGCCATGAGGGTGTGGAAGGACAGCAAAACGATATCCAGGATTCATTCGAATTGAAGTCCTGATACAATATTATGTAGTATCATACATTACGGACGTCCACTTCCACAAATGGAAAATAATCTTCTGGAACCAATATTGAAAGGAAAGATCATTCCAGTATTTTCTTTGGCATTTGGCAATTGTGTTTTGCCTAAGGGATTTCGTTTCGTATTATGCAGAGCACTAGTGCTGAGCTGTTTTGAAAGGAATTTAATCTAAGAAAGTGAAGTTATTTAAAAAATCCAGAAAAATAAGCTGGTGACTACACACGATTCGTCTAAAAGATGAAATTGGCAGATTATATTTCAAAACAATTCAAGATTTTTCGAAATCAAACAATTTTGTTGAAGCACTTGAGTTCAAATTGTATTCCTGTTTCCAGTACAGTGGAATGGTGAAAACCCCTAAATCCATAAAACTCTTATCAAAAAGTTTGGAAATTCCCGGTATCCCACGATGCATGGACTTCCTTCCTTTCCTCATCTAATTCTATCCGAAATTGTCTAAAACTCGTAAAATCCTTGGACACACACTGGTATGGGTGCTAAAGTCGGACTATAACATCCGATCCCGTATCCCAGCAGCCTTTCGCCATGAAAGATTTTACGGAGTGCCTCAATCCACATCAGATACTATTTGGACCGTCCATCTCACCCTCATTTATAGCAAATTTACTGCAATGATTTGGATAAATGTGTACGTTCCGTACCCACGTCCCCTTCTCATACTCTCAAGTGGATCCCTCGTCAACTCCGTCCGATTGATAAGTATGGAATGATGACGACATTGACGATGGACACACGGCGAAGGGCCGGCTACTTTACGACTTATTCTCCATCCACCATTGAGTTTCATGGAAAAACCCCTCCAGTCTGGAGATTTTTATGGACTCCCGTTAAATGCTAAATGTTCTTGTCCATGTCAATCCATGGAAGAGGACGACGAGCGCGGGCGAAGGATGCCTTGCCCATACTATCCATGCAATCCTGTGAAGATAAGTTGAAGACGTTAATGGTTAATGACCCCAAGCTTTTGGCTCACGGCTACAAACTCTCTCACAATTACTGACACTATCCCGTGGAAAACATTCCCCCGATTTTCACAAGGTTTTTTCCGTAAAAGCGTAAAATTGTGACAATGGGAAGGGAAATGCTCCGGCATCAGTTGTTAATGTATACTTTGGCAGACACACACGACACGGGGTTATTTTTATGTTAGCTCGGGTTTAATTTATGTAGGTATAGCGAATCTGGGTGGATGGTCGGATTTAATCCCTTGGACAAGTGAACGACTGATCAAATTGCTCAGCAGGCGAATGGTATCGTAAAATAAGGAGAGATCAAACGTCCACTTGAATTGTATCAGTTGCAAAGTACCTTTGTTTTACTCAGGGTATTCTTCTATGGTATTCTAGTACGCTCTGTCATTCTGGAAACACCAATAACTTAAAACTGGATCTCAAACTCAGTAATTGAGAAGCTAACCTCAAACCATAAATACTGAATTGAACCTAATATTCACAGCACCCATGTAAAAAACTTAGATACTTCTAACAAAATGCATCAAGGATTGATTTCCAGATGCAGCATGAGAAGGAATTCTTTTCAAAGAGAAGATAAATTGCTGACTTTATAAAAAGTCAAGGGTGGCAGAGAAAAGGGGACCAGGGCTTGATTGGATTTAGGAAGGAGACGAGTTAAATGATCACCCGGTTGTTTATTGTCAGAAGGTTTGGCTGAAAAAACACTACAGTCACATAACTCCTCCTGTCTGCACTTGGACACTGTCCAGGATGAGAAACATTGAGTGTTAACTGACAGTGGACGGTTGACTTGACCTGAGTTGAGACAAATGAGTGAAAGAGGAGGGCCGGTGAAATTGAATCCGTTTGAATCAGTCGAAGACAGTACGATTCGGCTCCAATGTTAATCAAACTCCGTGGATTCCCTTTATCTCCACGGATGTGGAAGAACGAATGCTCCAGGAAAGGTAATTGGTTGGTTCAAAGAGAAGGAGAGAGTTAAATAAAATAAATCCAAAGAAAACCATTCATGTCCGAATCGAGGCAACGAAGATTAAGTCTTGGACTGTCACGGTGTTTACAGTTTCGGTTTAATCTCACTCGCCTGCAAGGAATCGCCGGATCAGCTCATTTGCCCGTGAAATTGCTTGAAGTTTCCAGTTTCCGCAAAGGAATGCTTTCTTTCTCTTTAATGAAGGCCTGAAATCCTTCTAGTCAAAAATTTCTACATTATCTAGTTTCTAGTGTATTCGATAGCCACAATTCATGAATATTCCTTCAAAATTTCATTAACAATGACAATTTCCCGTATTTTTGGCAAACATGTCTGCACTCAGATTGTTGAATGAGGTATCTTGACTAGCAGCCCAAGGCTAAATGTTGTATATGCATTTATAATGCAGGGGAAGCTCAACCCTTCTAATCAGAGGATTATTAAACGGACCACCTTCGTGTGATTTCAATTTCAACACTCAATCTATCTTGTCTAGCAGCCCAAGGCTAAATGTTGTATATGCATTTATAATGCAGGGGAAGCTCAACCCTTCTAATCAGAGGATTATTAAACGGACCACCTTCGTGTGATTTCAATTTCAACACCCAATCAACTTTTAAATGCAAACAAAACTACAATGGGAGGATGAAATTCAATACCCTTTCGGTCCTCAATGAGGTTGGGATTTGATGAATCGAGTGGGAAATGTTTTACACTATTCATTTTTGCGTGGTTGATGGACCATGTGTGTTAATTCTACGATTTCAATTGAATTTCTTTTTAATGTTCGGGTCTTCGCTTACCCCCAAATAAATCGATGACACCGCGGGGTTTGAAGTGTGAAGGCTGATTCTGATTTAAATATATTATATATGGATGGACTCATTCACGATTGGGTTCGGCTCGGCTAATACAGCAACTACGCGTCTGAACAAATAAAGGACTGACTGGCTGACTGAGCCTTCTTGTAAAACCTACATTCCTACCGAATACGCATCCAATCTCTTCAGGAAACAGACTTTAGATTGAAGGTGTATGTAATACGGACCACTAAGTTGAAGGTGTAATTTCATAGAAAACTGATTCTCAATTAGTTATTAGAATTTTAACTGGTACTTAACTCTGCTTCTTGACTCGTTAGCACCATATTAGTAGAAAATTGTCATTCAAAGTGTATTACAATCATTAGTAGCGTTGTGTGGAGCTGAATGCTGGCACGTGTTAATTTGCATGTACTCACCGAACAGAGCAAACGTATTAGTGCTAATGAATAAAAAGTGGTGCTCACCCGATGGCGTAGGCAAAGGAGACCCGTGAGAATAAATGAGGCGGAATCTGGGAATGAAAGTAAAGCAGAAGGGAGGAGAATTGGATGTCTGGTGAGTGAAAAAGACTAATCGAGTTTTCAGAGGAAGAAAAGGTTTGTATTGACAATGGCATCGACTAATTGAAACAGAATGTGATGAATGTCCCTCGTTTTGTCAATGTCCTTCACTGCCAAACTTTTAATCACAACAAAAGCTAAACCCACACAATCTGCGTCCAAATTGAGAAAAGGATCCGCTTACAGCTAACGCTATGCGCTAGCTTCCACTTCTACGTTTGGAATCTTGTAATTTTGCAATGGCTATAAATAACATTACTACACTACGATCATCATGCTACTTTCTCTCCTCCTACAGGTCTAGCCGATGGGCACAATACACATTTAAAGAACATTTAACTACAATCCATTCTGTAATTTGTATTTTCAAATCCCTATACAGAAATGTAGTTTGAGCAAATTTAATGCTTTAAAGATGACTCCTCAGCGGAAGCTTTTATTGAAATTTTAAGGCAATTGCTGAGAAAGCGAGCCTAAAGTCTGACTAATGGACTTCATGAAAATCCAACCTGTAATTGTTAGCGCATTAAAAAATAACCAACTCAAGAATTTAGCATCAAGAAAATAAATTTTATTTACAGAACGAGAAAAAACATCCCATTTTGTATACATAAGTATAAATATTTCCTCAATCTCTTTCATCTTCTTTTTCGCAAAAAAGCTAACTGACGTGGCCTCTACAATATATTAAGCCGTTAAACAGGCTTCGCGTGACCCTACCCCAAACATATAACACTATAATAGTAGATAATACTGAATTACTATACTAAACTAGATCATTTTGGCGATCCTGTGGGTCACCGCGTCATCTAGCGTTTATCCCGTTAGTTAGAAAAATATTAAAAAAAGAACTAAAATCAAATACGGACAGGCTCGAACCTTAGGAGTGAATGGTGCATACAAAACTCTTAAACCACTGTTAAGCACTCCCTATTACGCAGGCGCAGCCCATCTTCCCTTCTTTCCTTACGGTACGTGCACTTTCAACCCGCTGTCTCTACACACCAGCGAGTTCAAGTGCACCAAGCGGGTGCAAGTGTACCAAAACTTTGCCACGGACGCACTCTTACACTCTTACAGTAGGGAAGTATTCTGGAGATACTGAAACAAGTGCATAAATTTTAACATAGTACAGCAGGATCCCGCAATCCTTGCGTACACAAATTTCCTAATTAGTTTTGTGATTAATCTTAAAGTGTGTGCTCAACCGAGTTGAAGTTGAAAACTCCATCAAACATATTTTACAACGGAACGGTTTCTCCCCTGTGTGGGTTCTTATGTGGTCGCATAAACGGTCCCGGCGAGAAAATGATTTGAGGCAAAACGTGCATGAAAGTAAAGGAGTGTGTGATGTTATGTGGATTTTGAATTCACTTGACCCTAAATATCGTTTACCGCACATCTTGCAAACAAGCGGACTTGCCATCCTATGAACACCCTTCTCGTGTCTAGATAAATGATATGATGTTGAGAATGTTTTACCACAAACATTGCAAGAATGCGGTCTTTTTCTAGCATGAACTACCATGAAGTGGCGTTCTAATTTACTTTGGTTCAAAAATGCTTTCGAGCACACACTGCAAATATGTAGTCCCTCTCCAGTGTGATATCTCATATGCGCATTTCGTTGACTTGACAAAGCAAATGTTTTCGAACAAATTGTGCACGAATAAGGTTTCGCCCCTGGGTCAGTGTGGTGAATTCGCATGTGCTTGTCCAAACGCACAACAAATTTACCGCAAAGCTGGCACTGATTCCCTTTTACACTACAAAGTTTCTGATGAGCCGAGCGTTTGTTCGTGGTGGATTCACAAGTATCATTAGTTGATATTCTTCTGCCAATGGAAAAACCACTTGTGCAAAAAGTTTTTGGATTTGAAAATTCCGAACTGTCCTTCTTCTCTAAAACTGCGACATTATCTGAGAAGCAAACGGATTCACTTAGAGAATGCAGAATTTGATGGCACTTCCTCTGAAATAGCATGTTAACAAGCTAACCTATTACTGCCGGCTTTAAGTTCAACTGATAGTTCTGCGGTAGCCTTACAAGAGACACTCTTAGCGAAGGCGAAAAAGGATCCAAAATCTTGATGTAGTTAGAGTCTACATTCTTTTTATTGTCTAGGGCAAAACTGGTATTGCCTGAGCCTGGCACTTGAAATGGTTCCGGTCTAGGCTCGGTGACTACACTTCCAAGGTTTCCTCCACTGCCGATTACTAAATTTTACACAAAAACATTTCAACAATTAATAATTATAATTAGGATTTTGAGAAGTGCTACACTTATAAGAATTTGCATTGTAATGGACGGGGAATGGGGTCAGGGGTCCTACCTTACCTTCTACGGGTTTTAGGTGTTTTCTAGAGTCGTAAATATGAATAAACGAACCTCTTAGAGTTTTAGCTTTGTCCAATTCTCGATGCTTATCTGTAGTTGATTCTGATAATAGAGCATTCCCAAGCTTTCCCACCAATAACGCATCGCCTTGGACAACAGTTGAATTCACTGCAATCATTTCAGAATACATGTGTAAAGCAATACACACTGCAGAAACATGAACTTCAAATGTAAATGTAATAAATTGGAAACAGGGCTTAACTTACCCAACATTAATGGATCAGTGTGAGTTTGGCAAATATTTATTCTCGGCTTGGCAGCAATATCAATCTGACCCTGACTGTTCCCAGAAATTAATTGTAGCTCGACGGCTGTTAACTCTTGTACTTTTTCTTCAAGTGCATCGAGCTTTTCCAGTTTAGCCATAACAAATTTCCACTCCTTAGAACTCGTCATGATGTCCGATGGAATCGATGTTAAGTAGGAATTACCTGATTATGGACAACGGACCACGCCCAACTACGAACGCACTACGATTCAAAGTTAAGTTTAAAATAGCCGCCTGCATATAGACCTGCAAAATCCAAATTCAAATTCGCACACTTTAGTCATCAATCTACAATTTAAGAAATGTAATAGCAAGTAAAACTTGATAAAGTGCATTGTAATTTGGACTAGTTTGATAAATGGATAAGTCAACCATTTAAACATAATAGTAAAGTATTTTAGAAAAATAAAAAAGTCGAATTAAAAAGCCGCTGTTGGAGATATCTAAACCCAAAAGGGGGTGCATGCCGTCAAGATGCAAATTAATTTCCTGTAAAAAAGAGTAAACCCATTTACTAATTTTTAAGGACTTTCCCCTTCTCCCGAGGAAGGGAAAGTTAATGGGTTACCGGAAGAGGTGGCTGGCAGTCAAATGATCCTCTGGCCACGTGGTGGCTTTCGGGGATGAATGATTTGCATATGGCAATTAAGGCCGCCTCGCCTCGGTTCTCAAACTTAGAGTCTGTTACCCGGTTCCTCCTCCATTCTCATGCAAAATGTTTCCGGGCTTTTCCACTAAACAAAGCGATGCAATGAACTCCACTCCGTTCGACAAAATATTATCGTTCACAACTTATGAAGAACAAGTTGTTATGCAAATGGGTTTGAAGTGCAACAATGCATGGTTGAGGATGATGATGACGATTACACATTTCCACTTCATTTCCCTCAATGCGGCGACCAACGAAAATGATCTTTTGTCTTTCTCTTCACATTTTTTCATTATTCTCGTGACGAAGGGAGTTGAGGGGAAAAATTACTTGGGTTTTAATCACAGATTTCTATTCCATTGTTTCACTTCCTCCTTTTTCTTCCCTCCGATTAGGTCTCCCTTCCCAGATTTTTACTACAGGCCTGTTATTAAAATAAAAAATTGAGAGACTTTTACTTTCTTCCGGCCCGGCTTGGTTTACCGTTACCCCATGCTGTGTACGCGTCAATGTCGACTTTCTTTTCTACAATCAATGAAATTGCATTCGGGTCTCCCTTTCCATACAAGCTCGAATGCGGTAATGCAATATAATATTTTCTCATCTCTTTTTTTGAGAAATTGGTACCTCATTCCTCACCGGAAATTATGTGTGAGGAAGTATGAGTATGAGTTGAGTGGTAAAGGAAATAAAGACAAAAGGCTGTGGGGTGGGAGATCATCATGTCATACACAGTAGTACGTACATGTATGTTACATCATAAGAGTAGAAATAGACAAGGGGGAATGAAGGAGCGTAAAACCTCTTATTAGAAAAAAGGATGATGGGTGGAAAAGCCTCTTGAAAGCTTTTGACGTTTTGTCATCCTCCCAGTCTTCCAGACATAACAGAAGGATATTACCTTTTATTATCATGCAGGGAAAAAAGAAAGGAAAGTAAAAGTTCAGCATGTGTGCATGCATGTATTGTTATTAGTTTTAGTTTCTTAAAGATTTTTATCATAGCTTTATATATGACTCGGTCTACTCAGTGAGTCCATTATTCTTATAACCCCACTTCTTAAGTGCATATTCAAAGGAAGTTAAACTCTGTTGATGTCGAGACAAAGTAAAGACTGTCGCTCTCCAGATGGATTTTCAATTTGCATGTGGGAAAAGGCACTTTCCTCATGGATAAAAAATATAGCAAAGGCAAATGACACGGAATGGAGTATCATCGACTCTACAGTACATGAATATATGTCCACGCAATGTAGTATAGCTTTGAGAACTATAGTAGCCAGCGTCAGCATCAGTCAAATAATAACTATTTACAATACAAGCAAATGGATCAGCGAATTGGCCTTGGCAGAAAAATTAAATACCAAATCCCAACCAACTAAACTCGTCGGACAAAAGAGCAGCTAATATCCTTTTGAGTGGGAGGGGAGAAAGCGGATGAAGGACATCAGGAGATAGGAATCTGAAATTGGCTTTCAGCTTAGACAAGCCTCACAGCTAAGAGGATTTCGGTGATTTTATCTGATCATTGCCATTGATGGATCGAATTATCCTGTGCCGGTTTGTATTTTGTAAGGATCCTACAACATTCTCGTCTCTGCTCTTTGCGTAGTTACTGGCGAGGAAGACTTTTCTGAATGTTTTTGAGTAATTGGGAATTTTGATAAGTGGAAAAATCGGTTTCTTGAGGAAACCAACGCAAAGGGAGGAAGGCAGAGCAATTAGTCTTTGTCTGTGTGGGGTGCAAGGGATGGGTGATAAATTACCCGGGTATCATATGCAGATTTGGATGAGGAGTGTCGATGAGTGAAAGGGACGAAGGATGGGATTCAGAATGTTATTTAAGTGGATTTCCCTCGCCGAGGAATGATGATATGGGGACGGAAGGTGAGGACGGATAAAGAGAAAATTGTGGGGATGAAGATCCGAGGAGGAAAAATGGAACAGGGATCTCCTTTTATTCGGATTGGCAACTCCAACGTGACAATGTCGAGATTTGATGGATTGCTATTTTCAGAGGACAGATCGAGTTGATCCTCGCAATGCAGTGGAGAAGTGGAAGCAGGCAAATGGACAGCTCATCCTTCCATCGCATCCCAGTCACTATTACTCCCACCCCGATCGACTAACTGAATGAATATCATCATCATAAGTGGAAAGATATGGAAAATCTCCAGATACTGATGGCCAAACATCTGGACAACGCGGCAGAAGAGTCTGAGTCTCAATCCCAACCAGTCAATTCAAAATATTTGATGTCATGACTTGACTTCCAATTATATGCTTTTGTTTATGTGGACACAGGAAATTTCTGTAGGCTAGTTTTTAGTCAAAGAAAAGTAATTAATTCTACTAAAATTAAAATCCATATTCGGTAAGTCAGTATTTGAGTTGTGGAGATGACTGGCAGATATTTAGAATTGGCTCATGGCCTTTTGGCCAAACACACTACTATTTGTAATGGGCGTGATGAAAAATTAAAGTTTAAATGGAGGGCTTGAGCCTGAGCCTAGCCGGTAATCCCAAGTGCCAATTAAGAAATTGAATGGAGAAAAAGCCCCTGAATCCCGAATTCCCGCCAACTCATCTTCCTCCAGTTAATCTGAAAAACAATGTATTCATTCATGAATCCCAGCCCTAGTCTTGAGCAAATTCATTAATCATTCTCAAAGAGGGACAAGAGAGGAGAAAATCAAATTTGGCCAAGCCAAAGCCAGGAATGGTTCCACAAGTCAGAGTCATGTGTGGGTGTAGGAAGCCTGGAGGTTAATACACAGTGAAAAATCTCTCGGGAATAAATGGGTGCTTTCCATTAGGACGGATTCTTTGGACAAGGACTAATGAAGAGGACACGGGACATCGTCTCGCTTAATTCAATTATCATTCCATGTCTTCAATGCAAGCCCTCCTCTACTTGCACACACAGATGAAACCAAACTACGTTTTGATATCAAAGATTATTTGGTGTATCCAATCCACCCTCCCGCTTCCAGGCATCGGGATCATTTTTTCCTTTCCTCCAGCAAAGTCTGCACGCCGACAAGGACTTCTTGGACAAATAATCCAAATCCATTAGGTGCAACTAATCTCCTCACTTATCTCCAGGGCTTCACCCCTCATCCTCCCCGCCTCATTATTTACTCAAGTGTGGACTAATTGCTGGGATTCTCTTCTTTGGCAAAAAAAAGCCGGACTGTCTATCAAAGTTTCTCTATCTCAGCCCAAAATGTTAGGAATTTAGCTCCGGGATGCTAAAATGCCATTTGGAATTCCACGTATCCGTCATCTCGTGTGGAGAGAGAATTCTCATTTTGAGGATACCCTGCCGAAACTTGACTGGCATGTATCTCACAGCCGATCCATTAATCTAAAATAAATCCTGCAATGTGTAACGGCAAACTGAGAATTTAATTAATAATTTATTAGCATGGCTCAAATTATAGGCAACCGGACTAAATAAATAATCACTCTAAATAATTTCCAGTTCCGCGTTTGGATAGCCGCACTCTTTTCGGTGTGAATAAAATAAATCCTTGAGCTCGGAAATAAACTTTTTGTGAAGAGAGTCAATCTGTTCCTGAGTTGGATCACTGACTTTTAGGACTTCTATGGGAGCACCAACTAAAATTTTAAAGCAACTATTAACAAACTAAGCTAGCCCATAAAGTGTAAAATAATTAGTTTCGTGCTTACTGACTGTAGTTATTGCCACACGTTTAGGAATTAAACCAAAAGAATATTGTAGGAGACCCCGTCCGTTGACAAGTGGAAAGTAATATCCGGTGACCCTAATAGCGGCTAATTGCAATCTTCGAATAATGGAGCCTTCCGGATTTCCTAATTGTTGATAGACATTCGTCTCCCCAAAGGAATAGACTGGGACAAGTGGTGATCTACAAACCCGAATCAAAAATGAACTATTTTTTGTACGTTGAAAATAAGATCAAAAGTAATGGGAATTTCGAATTATTAATTTATTTACCCGAGCTGTAGCGCAAGTTTAATGAAACCTTTCCGGTCCTTGAGGCGAAGGCTGTCCGTATTTGGATGTGACTCAAGCATTTCTGGGACACCTCCGGGAAGAAGAATACCGACTTTTCCACCTCCTGGATAGCTAAGTATGTGAGTCATGCTCTTCTTCGTAGCAGGAAGTGCGCCTTCAATTACATATCAGTAACAGTAGTATTAAATTAAATTAAATTTCGCATGCGCGTGTGTGAGCTTCAACTTACCAAACGCTAAGAAAAGTTCTCTCGCAAAAGGCAACCAAAAGAAAATTTCCAGTGTGAGTAAATGTGGAGTTAATTTAGGGTATAGCTTCTCAAACTCAAGTGCTTGAGTTGCAAAACTCCCAAACGGTCCCATGCACAGTATTCCATGCGGGTGAGCTCCAAACAGGTAATTTCTACTTGGGTCCAGTTCAGCAGTCTTGATTAATTTAAGAGGGAAATAATCTCTGAAGTATTTCCAAATGCCAAGGCGTCGGATGCATTCGAATCTAGAAAAAATTAGTACATTATGAGCTATATAAGTACAGAGATAGATGAACGAAACAAATTGATGAACAACAAAAACTAACCTCCTGCCACCTCTATTCCGGGTTTCCTTGTCAAAGTATACCCATGCTGCGTACAATAGGCCAATAATCGGATTAATAAAGAATAGAACAATGAAGGCAATAACTCCGTTGGTTATTATAGAAGTTAATGCACACCAGGACAATGCTCCCATCATCTGGAGTCGTCTCTCCATAGGGGTGAATACTGGAGCAAACTCTACTCCAAGAATCGTCGCGCCATTGGTCAACATACTTCCCCTGAAACCATTTAGATCAAAAATACTTAACATTATTAATTGTTTTAATATTCTAAATGTGTAAAATTTAATATTACCGAGGCGTACTTGGTTTTCCTTGCAGTTGTACCACCCATTGTGCTGTGCCAAAGTTGCATAAACTAAACTAAACCAAATGTTGGATACTTTCCTGTAGCAATTATAAACGCAGATAAATTTTAAAGCTCAACTATGTACATGGACGAGGAAGTTCAAGTTGAATGAAGATAAAAATACAATCGCCTGACTGTTTATAAACTAAACGTCAACCGTAGTGCGAAATGTGTATAAAATTACGCCATTCCTCGACAAAGTCCTTGAGTTAACGTTATGCTTGTGACATAGTTAATCGAGTCTGGAATTTGACTCATTGCCCTGCGATTAAAACTGTAATCACATTACCATTAGCCCAATTAGCCGTATAAGTTTATTTCATGGCACGCACTATGCAAATCTAACTCTGAAGCAAGCTTTTCTTAAATTGGTTCAATTCAATAACAAAAAAATTATTATTCTCGAGCCGAAAATAGATCACTAAAACCTTAGTCACTATGCCATGTGCTCAGTGTTTGAGATTAAAAAGAATCAGCACTGGCTCAATTACTCATCAGTCACACGGCACTAACGGCGCCTTGCTTGCTTCATCCTAGACGATACATCTTTGATCGGAATAAAGATACCCTACATTACAAATTAGAGCACAAAATGACAGTGTATAAAAGTCCTCAAATCTAAATTACTTCTTTATTCTAGAACTCTCTTTGCAAAGCTCTACTACAAGTAAAGGCAAAGCCACTAGCCATCTGTAACGTCAACCGATTAATATAATGCTCAAGATAAGTTCCAATACAGCAAAACAGAAGAAACTGGCATTAAACGTAATCTTATCCTAAACTAAAGATTTAAAAAAATTATTACTAAAAATCTGACTTAGTCACCAGAGGATTTGGAATTGTGTAGCTTCGTTGATAGTTGTAAAGAAAATTATCAGTAGTCAACTTCGGCTTTCCTTCAACAAAACTGCATGTGTAGCGATCCACTCTGGTTGTAGTGCATTCGATCACATAATTCAAACTACGATTCCAATCATCATGTAATGGGAATTTAGCTCCGTCTTCAGTACGTGAATTATACATCCCTCCGACAGTCCAAAATGCTGTTCCTGGTGCTTTATGGCAACTGGGCGGCTGTGGCGGTGGTGGATGTGAATCATAAGTTGGCCATTCAGCATTTTTCATGTTTTTAAATGGTCCAAAATTCACAACTGCACCACGAGCTGGCTTTGCCGCGAGACCTGGCTTGAGTTCCCCACTATGTTCAGGAAACGGCTGGTGACTAGAAACGTCACCGCCTGTAGTCATGTAAAATTAATTACCCACAAAACGATTTGCCCTCATCCCAATTCTGTAATTCTAATTACCGTCTTCTTCTTCTGAATTAGTTTCGTGTTCTGTGTCCACTGGAGTGTGCTTCATCATTGGGTATTCGGATTCCGATGCCGAGGAATTTGTATCTTCGTCGGCCTCGCTATTAGTGCAAGGCTCTAAATTCCATAAACTAATTGAGCTCACTTGTAAAAGAGTTTGACTTCTCCGTCATCCGTAACAATCTCGCAAATTTAAATTTTGATTACCGTCTACTTGAGAATGAGTCTGATCTTCTGTGTCAAGCTGGAAATCCTGAGCATCATGTTCAGGATCAAGGTTGGCCTCCTGGCAATAGCTGGGCATAGGTAATGGCTGGGTGTACCTAGCTTTCCTAGCTGTAGGTTTTTTCTCGCGCTTAAGAATGCCGAGATCGCTCGCAATTTTCATTAATTGATCTGTGGTGAAATATTAAACAACAGTCAGCCCTTGCAAACCATTACTCGCTTTATTACAACCAACAAATATTATCAATTCCTTTTCAACTACCTTTAATCTCCAGCGCTGTCCAGATGTCCGTCCGCGGACGTCTTCCTTTCCCGGTTTTCTTGGGTGCAGAAGCCAATTTCCCTTTCCTTCTCAACCCAACCTTAGGTGGTGTGAGTGGCCCCTTATGCGTAACAACAAAGATGACCTTCGGCTTTGCTATTACTGCCCGTTTGGTTCCTACCTCGGGATCCAAATTGGTCAACCCCATTGAACGAGACCTTAAACTGGTTCTAAGGCAAAGGCTTTCAACTGTTCGATTTCTGGATCTTGTATTCGGCATATTGCCCACGCTCGTTGGTAACGTGATTACAAAAGACACCATCATCAGATTAAATTCTTAATTGGTGTTCTTTGTCAAGGTCAAGATTATAACTGCATATAATAAAAAGAACGACTCAACGAAGGTCACGAGGACGCACGACGACGTAGGGTATTCCGAAATTTGAAGTTAACGGGCAAGCTCCGTACACCAACCCACGGGACAAGTCTCCCCGTACCCCAAAACCCCAACACACGATTACCATAGAAAGGAGAGTATGTATGAGTACATTTTTATCATATGTGAAATTAAACTTAATGTGTTCCAAATGACAATATCGACATTATCTGCTTGATCGCTCAGCAGTGCTTCATAAATTCAAACCAAACCACTCATTCAAATTGAAACTTTAATTTGTAGTATTTACCATTATTAACTGTATTTGTTCTCTCGCGCACAATAAGTTTAGAATTTTCGAAAATGTCATTTTCTTAAAATTATTACATGCCAGTGTGTGTGTATTGATTACCTGCAAGCCATAATTAAATAGTAATATCACATGAAAATCACGACAGTAATTAAATTTAACTGAGAAATATGTGTAAAGTGACATAGCCTTAAAAGTAATCGCATAAAAGTTGTCAGTTGCCGTATCTTGTAGTAAGTAACGCAGTAGGCCTGAACAACTCGTAATACGTATGCAGATAATTTTGATTGATTCCATCATTTATCTCTGTTCAAAAATATCTGTTCCAGTCCTTCTGCTCCAAATGAGTCACTTCATTCGCTCTTAAATGTGACTGGCACTGCACTGTGACTGTGAGAGAAATCACACATCTTTTTTGTAAACGCTTTGTACGGTTTCCTAACTCCTCAGAATCACAGCAGGCGTCCCCGTCAATTTTCATTCATGATGCAAATAAATCATTCATTCATCTTGATTTCCCAACTTGACATGCAGATCCACTATCCGCTGCACTGCATGTCTTAATTTTTCAACTGATGATACGAACAAAGTGCGTGGTGTTGGAGTGCATTGAAATAATATAATTTCAAACTGTCCTTTAAAATCAATATCTCATTAGGGAGCCTGGCTGAAATCCGCATGGGAAATAGTGCGTAAGCGAAAACTTCCCGGAAAACCCAATTCTGTCCACCCCGAGAGCGACCACAAAACCAAAAAAAAACCTGAGTTCACCCACAATACCACAACTGCTGTTAAAATTCTCACACAAAATCAGATTACGTGTTAAAAGTTTTTCACATATTGGAATTGGATTGCCTCAACCCTTAATCCACCTTACCAGACAGATACTGGGGGTTTTCTGTACACACCACACGCACCTCGCGCACCACAGCAAGCGACAATCTCCAAAATTGTATCAAGATTCATTTTAAATCCAAAATTCGGTTTTAAAAGTGGAGAGAGGGGGAGTTCAAATCCATGAAAAGCTTTGGGCCTTACATAGTACAACGAAATGCTACTTTGGATTTTAAATAAAAATGTATGATGTGATCTGTCCGATTTTAACTCTCAACTTATGCCGGGCCGGAAAATCGGGAATCCCGTGGGTGATTGATGATATGAAACTTCTCAGATGGTTTGTCATGAAAAAAACGGATTGACGGATTACTTCACACCCGGCTGACTTACAATCAGAAAAATGAAGTGAGGGACGACGGATTCTTTCCAAAGTTGCCCAAAATGCGGACAGAACACAATAATAAAAAACATAGGTAAAGTATGTAGTAGGGTGCGTCATGTCGGGTAAAGGAGAGGAGATTTCTCATTTTTGGCGGGGGTGAGGCGGGAACGCGACGGACGCCCGTAGTTGTCAAAAGACATACACACCCACCAAGACAAGGTTTGAGGGTGAACTCATTCATTCATCTTGTCAAAACCGATTTGGATTTTTTGGATTTTCCGCTCCAGTGTCTCCCGTTTACGAGGAGGAAAATATTTCATTAGATAAATCCTGAGTGAATTTCCAGGGAGTCAATTCTCTCCAGCTCGCGTCGAAGTTCAAATTAAATTCTTCTGCTTCATGAGTCAATCTAGAAGACTACTGGCTTCCTTTCCATTTTCTTGGGGTTATTGTCGGTGCTTTCTCTTAGATCACAAAAATAACCCTCACAAGCGAGAAGTTTGACCCGGGAAGCAACCTCTCGTCAAAAAAATCATTGTTGACATCCCCCTCTAGGAAATTCCTAACACCGCCCCCAAACCAAGGAGCAAATTAAAATAGTAAAAAGATTTTCCATGAAAAAGTGGGCTGACAAAGCCGGTGGTGGAATGAGATGAAGAAAAATGAAAGTCAAGGAAGGCGTGACTGCACCTTTCCTTCGTCCAGAATCATATTTCCCGCCTCTATCCGTTCAGCTTTTCATAATTATCTCTCCATTTCCCCCAATGGGAATTCAACTTCAAATACTGTAATCCATATCATCACGACTCAGCATACATACACACGCCTCTGGCTTGTCTCTCATCCATCTCTCACTGAGATTCCAAATTTAGGAACACTAAATCTACAAAATACCGATTTCTGACACAGGAAATTCTC
>JAAXYW010001588.1:0-20520 GCA_036851895.1 Orthonychiurus folsomi | reverse complement strand
CTCAATATTTCAACAACTGCGACTACTACTCAAATGGCGGGGAATACAACGGCCAACTCCCATATCCCCGCTTCCCGCCATACGACCGCCTGGACATCCGCATCAATAGCCAATACTACGACAACGGATACAGAGCACCTACACCGCCGCCACCTGGTGGGAATATCCAGTACAGTTCATGTGCTAAACAGCAGCAGCATAATATTAATGTTGTCGTGCATCCGCATCATCATCAGCAGCAGCAGCATCCGCATCAGCAGCAGCATCATGCGGCGCCGCATAGTATTGGGCAGCAGTGCAGTGTGAGCCCAGAGCCGCAGCAGCAAGTGATGAAATATGAGCAGCATTCGGGTGGGTATGTAGTCCCGCAGCAGCAGCAACAATGTGTTGAGGATGTGCAGCAGCAGAGAGAGCCGCAAGTTAGTCCTGCGGCGGCGCTGCCGAGTCCGCTTTATCCGTGGATGAGGAGTCAGTTTGGTGAGTAAAGGTTTTTTTGATATTCTTGTCATTTTTGTAGTGATTATTGGCGCCGCCTAGCGGGTTGGCTGGGAATTTTTTTAAGTGATGGCGCCGCCTAGGCGGCGTGTTTAATGTTGGCCCTGTATATTTTTGGATGCAAAGTGGTCAGATGAGCTAGTTTTTTTTAGAAATATTATATTAGGGCGCCGTCTTTTGATTTTGTTTGTTTTGGATAGGGCGCCGCCTGGCGGCCGGCATTAGAATGAGAAGAGCGCCGCCTTTTCTTTTTTTTAAATTTACCTTTCTTCATAAGGCCGCGGATTGGTCAGTGGAGCTAGTATGGCTTTTTTAGCAGCTAAGGGCGCCGCCTCGCGGTTAGTAGGGAAATTTGGATTTTTGATAAATGGAGCCGCCGGCAAACCAACTAGTGGCAGTATGAGTTTTTTTAGCAAAAGGCGCCGCCTGGCTAGCGGTCAGCGGGTAGATAATTTTTTATTACAAAAAAGGCGCCGCTTCGCCTTTTTGCTACGCTGCTGACCATAGCTCAGCTGCCAAGCTGTATATTTTTGCTGGACGTAGAATAACCTGGAGGAGCCAAGTTTTTTTCAAGAATTTTTTAGGGCGCCAATGGCAAAAAAGAGGCAGGACTTTGTTGAATAGTTGAGGGCGCCGCCGGGCGTCTGAGAATTTGTCAGCGGCGCCGCCTCGCCCAGCTGTTTAAAATGGAACTCGGATCCTATTGCGCGCGCCGCCTGGCGGAGAATTGAATATTTTCCTTTCCACAACCCCGCCCCGTTCAAATTGTCACGCCTCCAAAGTTTTTAAGGGGGTAAAGGAGCTAAAGGTAAAGGATTTAGATGATCAAATCCAGTTTACATACAGTTTGGAAAAATTTCGTCGTCAAAGCAATTTGCGCAAAATAACCCCTCGTCCGACACCCTGTTTGTCCGCATTGCAAAGTTTTTAAACAGGTGGGGTTTCTTTTGCTCAAAAAACTGCATCGGCACGATGAACTCCATGCGTTGACTATTATGTTCCCTGTCTGTCTCGTATGTTTATAACCCTCCGTTTCTGCTAGCACAACCAAGGGATTTTATAGCCACCCTGCAAAGGCTTGTACACAGTGGCTGCAGAAAAATGCAATTTGACACTTCTCAAACCAGTGCACGGTTTAGGTTGCACGAATTAGCTTTTGGAAACACATGGTTTTTTCTGTGCTTTCGAGCGATCAATTTACAAGTGCTATGAACAAGAAGGTGTTACTACCAAACTCGAAATCGCATGATCTTTCCTATAAACCCAAAATAAAGTTGCCCACGAGTTCTAGTTTTGAAGTTACAGTCATTTAAAGTCTGAACGCTAAGTCTGCCACACCCTGTATATACAATATACAAAATATAAATATGCATATATACAAAATGCAAATTTGCATTAGACCCTGGTAGCGAAGGGGTTAAAAAACAAATTCTTTTTTTTTGCAAAAAAAAAACCTCATGTTCTGTCCACATCCACATTGCATTTACAAGGAAACAGGTGGGGATTGCTTCAAAGTGTGCTGCATTCAGAGACCCCGAGCTTTGACTATTATGTTCCCTGTCTGTCTCGTATGTTTGTACGACCTCCGTGCACAACCAAGGGATTTTATAGCCACTCTGCAAAGAGTGGAGGCTATAAAAAGGAGATTTACGACCCCACCACTCCTGCAAACTGCTGTACAACTGCAGAAGGGTTCAAGGCCACGTACCCTGTGTGTATACACATTTTTATGAGGTTGTTTACGGGGTGACACTGTAGTATTATGCAACTAGGGGTAGGTCAAATACGGAGTGGCAATTAAAACGTCACAGCTTAATGTGGAGCACTTTGGTAGCCAAGTGGTTAAAACGTCACAGCAGCTTCAAATGTGTACAAAGTCAAATGTCTTCATTCCCAGTTGGAAAAGTATTCGGGGGAGAGATTGAGTCCGCAAACAATTTCCACTTTGTAAAGTAGAGAAAAAGTTTGGTTTTTTCAAATTTTTTGGACTGGAGATTCATTTTTTTGGGGGGGTTGGATTTCTATCAAGTGGAAAAGTGTGGATCCAGGATCTATGTGCGTTCAACCCCATGCTAATTAGCCCTGGGTTTTAACCCTTTTGCTAACAAGTACATGCCAAATTGCATGTACTTGGGAAGCGAAGGGGTTAAGCACAGAAATCGCAAGGCAAGCCCCGCCTCTGTTTCGTTTCAATTTTAAAAGTTGAGCGTTTCAACCAGGTGGAGAAATGGGGGAAAGTGGTGCATGCGAAAATTTGATCAGACGTCCGAGATCAGCAGACAGGTTAGGAAATTAAAAAAGACTTGGTAGTGAAGGGGTTAAATGTAGCTTGGCCCGAACTAAATCACTGGGCTGTGATCCTCAACTTTCCACCTCTCTCTAATTTGTAATGGTGGGATTTGTCAATCTACTTTAAAGTTTGACATGGTTTTACTATGGTATTTGGCAATCTTTCAAAAATGTGTGTCCCCTGGATCCGGATCAAAATATGTTGACCAACGTTGCAGTGGGTTGGGCTTTCAAAAATAGAGGTCGTTAATTTCTAGTCAATTGAAACCCCTTCGCTACCAGAGTCCGGTAAACTATTTTGCAAGGTTGCTAGTGAGTACATTTTGTTCGCGCGGTAGAGCACCCACAACCAGAATAACCCGGGCGCGGGATATTTAACCACTTCACTTCTCTAGCACATTTCAAAATTGCATGTAGGGAAGAGGTTAAAAACGGAAAAATCGTCGATTTGAAGCCGCGACCCTGGCGACACAGTAAATTTACACAAAAAAACGTTCCGCACTTTGAGCAGTTGTAGTTTCATAACTGCTCACTTTTTCAAAATTATTTTTAACCACTTTCCAAGTCCTTGCAATTTTGCATGGAGCTTCGGAAGCAAAGTGGTTAACGCAGCGTCCAATAGAATGGTTAAAATAACACTAGCGCGCCAGCCTGCTTCGCAGGCTGACCTTGCATATGGTCCCCTCATTAAAATTCTGAAACAAAAACACAATCACACCAGTCACAAGCCACCGAAAGAAGGGAATCAATTAACGTTGTAGTAATTTAGATTGCAAAATGTGTAAAAATGACGCCATGGCCAATCCAATAAAACAAACGTCGGACGGAGATACGCAGATACGCAGATTATTTGGTTAATAGTAGTGTGAGATTATTTTTTTTCGAAAAATTCAGAAAAAAAAATTAGCTTAGTTGATTCGGTAGATTTCAGCTACGTAAATTTTTTTTTTGAAACGTCTCCGAAACATGTTTGATTGTGTTGAGATTGTAATATTACAAGTCATTCCTTCAAAGCTTCAGGCAACCCCTTTATTTGGAACTGAAAGGCCCAGGCGTTCCAAAAAGAAACTGGGCAAAGACTTGAGGGAATAATGTTTGCAATTTTTTTTTGAAACTCTTCTGAAGGATCAGAAAAAAAGTTGTCGAATTTATGCATACAGCCATATTCGTTCTTGGAATCCTTTGTTGCTTGAATTGAGGTTTGATTTACAAAAAAAAAGTTTGCGGTGTATTCCTAGCTGAATTTGATATTTTTTTTTTGTGGCAATTATTTACTTTTTGTAAATAATTAAGAATGGGTCACACTGTCTCTTTTCCGTTTAACCGTGCTTCATGCAATTTTGCATGGGGTTGGGAAGTGGTTAAGCCCGCCGTGATGCAAGAGTCGGAAGGGAACGAAAAACACCTGCCGTATCTTTTGTATTGCATGTGGATTACTCCTTTTTAATTAAAGCGTCTCTTCTTTTTGTAAGCTAAGGACACGCGATGTCCTCAATTCTGGTGAATATTCCCAAGCATTTGAACACGCAAGCAGTCGCTTCCCTCGCTGCTGCGGGCAATCATTTTCCCATCACACAGAAAAAACAATTTTTATGCCGTGTGTACCCCTCCTTCTTTCAATATTTCACAACTGTGTGTCCGACATCCATGGCTGTCAATCAGACAACACACCCAATGCTTCCTCCGCTCTCTGCTCGCTTTGGGAAAAAGTAATGAGATTTCTAGTTTAGTTGGCCCTACAACAAAAACCCCTCCGTCACTCAAACTCCACAGACAGAAATGCACAGAGTCCCCCTCCTAGGAACCAGAGACTGCTGAAGTTGATTAATGGATACACACGGGCGAAGCATCCCGACTACCCGCACTCTGCTTTTTCCTTCAAAGGGGGGACTTTATATAAAGAATACTTTGGAAAAGAAAAACTTATAGGCATGCACACAAAAGAAAAAACAAAATCACACAACAAAAAAATTGAAACTCTTCGAGCCCACAAAAAGAACATGTGAAAAATTAAATTAATAAATATCGCTCAATCCGCTAACCAAGTGCACACATTTTGTGCGCTGGCTAAAATTAAATGTTATTTTTTTTGTTTGAAATGTTTCACATTTTGTGCAACTTTTTCCTTAACCACTTCGCTTCCCAATTCTAATGCAATTTTGCATGGGGCTTGGGAAGCGAAGGGGTTAAGGGGAAAAAAACCAATTGCTTGAATTGGTGTATTCGTGTAGGATCCACGGCTCCATAACATTCAAGTATACATTACTTGAGTTACTTTAATTTAACCCAAGTACTTTCCTTTAACCACTTCACTGCCAAGTCCATGCAATTTGCATGGACCCTGGTAGCGAGGGGGATAATCCTACAAATACAAATTTAATTCACACAAAGTTTACTAAAACCTAAACGTGCACTTTTGTGGATTTACTGGGAAATACCCTTTCATTTTTTGAAAACCATTATGACTGGATATTTTCTCAAAAATCCTTAACTAGTATTATGGGATTTACCCGGTGTTATACAGGGTGGGCCAAAAGTAACCGTCTATTTCCTATAGCTATAGGAAATAAACGGTTACTTATGATCCACCCTGTAGAACGCGGTCTCCAATTAAACGCGGGTTCCAATTGAACGCGGGTCAAAATACATGGGTTTCTATACCCCTTCCATATTCAAGGTTTTCAACCTTCCATATTTGGTTTGCTAGCCTCGTTGCTAGCGGGAATTGTCCCATGCCAAATACACATGAGTTGCTAGGGTCGCTATTCTCATCTTTTGTTTTCGCTATCAAAGTTTGAAAGTGGCTAGCAAATCTGCGGGCCGGTGGGGGCAGCCGCAACTTTGCTAGCCGGCAAATATAGACGGGTTTTAAGGCAAAAGTGGAATTGAAAAGCATTGAAATTAACTTTTTGTGTTTAGTTAACAACACAAACGTGGTTTGAAGTTAATTCGTGGTTAATTGTGCAAAAATGTCAGTGCGACTCCGCGAGTATATTTATGGCTTTAGCAGAGGATGATGGAAGGCTGATAAATATGTAAATGGAAAAAATTAAATTATTATTATTTTATGTTAGAATTAAAATAAAATATTGACAAACAAAGCATCATATGTTTTCGCAAGATCCCTCACTTGATCTTAACCTAAGGTTGTAGGAAATTGGTAGTTACTTTCCGGCCCATCCTGTATATACATGGCGGACCGGAAAGGAACTACTTATGTATTGTCTAAAGTGTGGGCGGTTCCATTCATTGTAATTTTGCGAGTCATAAAGGGAAATTTGTGTCAAATGGCAAATCCTTCATTTTGGGCAGTTAGTAACGTTAAATATTGTAGCCGCTCCGGTCACCCCGTCCATTACATTGTGGTTTTTTTCCCAAAGTTCGAGTCTTAATATTATACAGGGTGGACCATTCAGTAACCGTCTATTTCCTATAGCTTATATATATATACCCTGTATATACATGGCGGACCGGAAAGGAACTACCAATTTCCCTATTTTCGCAGTGTTCCAACCTTGTACAGTTAAATTGATTTTAATTGCATTTCATTGTCTTACAGAAAGGAAGCGCGGCCGTCAAACCTACACCCGCTATCAAACTTTAGAACTTGAAAAGGAGTTCCACTTTAACCGCTACCTAACACGGCGGAGGCGGATAGAAATTGCACACGCTCTTTGCCTAACAGAGCGCCAAATCAAAATCTGGTTCCAAAATCGCCGGATGAAATGGAAAAAGGAGAACAAGTCCAAACCAGAGTCGGACGCGGAGAGTGGCTCGGATGTGGGTGAGTGAAGTTTGTGTGCTTCATGGAAATTTAAAATGGATCAAAAAATGGGATGGAAATTTCAGAGGCCTAGAGAATTTTTTTTAAAAAAAAATTTAGCAGAAGCAGGAAAGCTTAAAGAGATTTAATGTGTGCTGGGAAAAATCCCAAGGAAAATTGTTGAAAAAAAATATTTCTTTCTTAACCACTTCGCTTCCCAAGCCCCATGCAAAATTGCATGTACTTGGGAAGCGAAGGGGTTAAAATGATTCAAATGCCGGTTCAAAATAAAAAAAGTTGGCCTACATCTTCTCAACATTTTTCCAGACAAAACCTCATCCCCTTGAAGATACACATTCATGCTGCTGCTGTATCCCCTTTCACCCCGCCCCCCTGTTGCCCCCATCAAAAAGTTACCAAAAATCAATCCTCGGAGGTCACCCCCCCCCCAACACAGAAGAAAAAAAGTACGTTTTGTATAAACTTTTAATTTTTGAAGAGTGGAAACACGGAAGTTGTGTGTGGACCCCAGTATTAACCCGCGAAGAGAAAGAGTTGTAAATTAATCACATTTTTTTCTCCAAAATGTCAAATCCCTGTGAATGTGTGGTCCCATATACATAAGGTTGTACAAAATACAAAAGGATATACGAATGAGGAAACGGATATACGTACGAAACATACAATTTCCAAAAAAAAAGTGTTTTCAAAAACACAGCTATAATGTATACGATGAAGGAAACGTTCATTTTTCATTTTTAACTTGTAACCTAAAATTCTTTAACCCCTTCCCGACTCCATGCAAAATTGCATGGACTTGGGAAGCGAAGCGGTTAAACCGAAATGTATACACCCCACAACGTTACAACACACAAGTATACGATACAGAAAAGGGGGATTTTTTTTGTTAGTCCCCCCCCCCTTTCAAAAAATGATGTAAGACGTTGGTGTAACGTCTTTTTTTGGAAAAAAAAATCTCACTAGCTGTTAAGTTTATATAAAAAAAAATAATACTACAAGTCGTATTTGTCAAATGTGGTCAACAATTGCATATGGTGTGTGTGCGTGTGTAATAGTACACGTGTCCGTCACGTGTTTTTAGTCAAAAAACATTTTAATTTGTGTGTTTTTTTTGATTTTGGACCCCGGTTTAGTTCCCCCCCAGTGTTGTAGCCGTACCGTTTAAAAAATCACACAGTGTCAGTAGTAAAAGAAATAATAATTGTGAAAATGTGTACTTTGAGGGATCCGTGTTTTGGATTTTCATTTCCCGGATTTGAATTTCATTTCAACTAAAGCGCGTAGCACACAAGTGGATTTTGCGGAGGGCGGCATTGATGATGGCGGATTTTGTGATTTTTGTGATTGGCTGGAAATGTATGGGGTTTTGTAAGAGTGGAGAGTGGACCTCCCCCCCCTCCTTTTGCTGCAAGGAAAGTGAAGGGAAATGGCCGCCCGTCAATCAAAAACCAGCAGCCATCTACCGGCGTTTAGATTTACGACAGAGTTGATAGATGGCAGCCACAAGCGAGTAGGCATTGTAGCCTTATGGGCTGTTGAACGGAGTATAACCTAGTGTGTACACAAAGTGTGGACGCTGGAACAGGGGGCCCGCATCTCCACATCTTAGTTTTATTTTGCTGGTGGTGGTGATGATTGTTTATGGAAATGTCATTTGGAAAACAAGGGGTTCCAAGGCGGCCCGATCAAAAAAATGAAGCAATTTCTTTTATAGGAAAAATTAACTAGGTGAATTAAAAATACAAAAATTTCAAAATAGCTAAACAAGGGTTTAATAAAATAACAAAACAAACGGTTTATCGCCGCCACTTTGTCGACGGATCCTTTCAAAATCCCCGCCAGAGACCCCGGGAATATTATTTAATTTGGAATCTAGTCCATTGCAATTCCTACATTAGCGGTTCTTTTTTAACCTTTTTTAACTCCATGCAAAATTGTATGGAGTTGGGAAGCGAAGTTGGTAACGCTTCACAGTTCTCTGATCACATCATGGAAGGTGTTTCAGATTTAAAGGTAATTGGGAAGCAGCATATATTTGTTGTCCTACCCATTCAATGTTATTAAGTAGGAATCAATTTGCTGACGCGCTTCCTAGTGCAGTTAATTGCAAGCGAGTTGTAAAAATCCAACCGCGGTGTATGTTTCCTGAAGGAATATATATAATATATACAGGGTGGCGCAAAAGTAACCGACTATTCCCTAAAGCAAAGCTATAGGAAATAGACGGTTACTGAATGGTCCACCCTGTATTTCCTTTCAAAAGCTTCAAAATTACGTACGTATGGGAAGGGGTCCGGTTTTCTCGTAAACAATCTACTCACCAGTATGCCCAGCCAACAACATGCCATGGATGACGATCATATTAATTAAAACCCACGTACAAGCAGCAGTGTAACAGCAGACTCAAAGCAGACAAAACAGCAAAGTCAAAATGTAACCAACTCTTTTATTTCCCTAAAAAAAATTTGCACAAGTTACGATTAAGTTTCCAACTGCTGCGAATTTATTGCATTGCACTGGGCTTGCTTCCTACATTAGCGGTCTCTGAACACATTATGGAAGGAGAAAGTTGTTTCATCCATGCGGTATTGTGTAATGGAAGCAATGAGGGAGGCTATGTTAAGTGGTAATATTATACCGAATCGCGGGCTTCAGTATAATACGGAAGTAGGTAGTAATGCTGAGGCGTCAGGCGGAACGTGCAAGCAAGTTGGAAAAATCAAAACCCTAGCGGTGTTTGGAATGTTTTGTTTGGAGTGTTTGGGGAAGAAGAAAATAGATTTGCATGTATCTATATAGTGGTAAAAAAATCTAAAAAATCTCCTAGTCATCAAATCTTTATTTTCCAAACTTTTTTATTTATTCATTTCTCTTGGTCCTTTTGCATCCATTCGATCACGGGACTGCCCCCCCCCCACACTCCAAATCATTAATCAGAGACAGTTTTTTGAATGGGAGATCCCCGAAATCATCATAATCTCCGTCTAGTTTTGACAATGGGTCCGTCGCTATCAAAAACACAATGGGATGGGGGGGGACATTTTGTGAGCGACAGCGAGAGACGGCGACGAGCCGAGCATTCCGTGAGTTGAAGTCTCTCCCATTGTCAAGCTCGGAAATCTGGTGTGTGCTGCTCGGCTGTGTGTGTGACAAGTGACAAATCGACGGGCGACTGAGGACGGAATAATCATAACAACATGGGGTATTTGCAAAAAGGGGAACTTGGTCCTCGTCTCCTTTTGTGTTCAGAGTGCGTAGGGGAATTTGTGGATCAATCCCTTGCTGCTGCGAGGCTGGAATACAAAAGGTTTTCGGAAAAAGAAAGATGGCCGCTCCGAAATCTCGAGAGTAAAACTCCTGCGGATGACAAACATAGAAGAAAAAAAATATTTTGTAGTAAATTTGATAAAACTCTACCCACCAAATGTACAAGCTTCGGCGCTGGAGAAATCTAACATGGATAGAAAAAGAGCGGGCCCTGTCCCCCACAGGAATACGAGAATCCCACTCAACCGGAAACTCCAAGATTAAACGTTGGAGGAGAAAAGAGAGCTACGGGCTCCGATGTGTCCGCTCTACTGGAAACACGGAGGGAGATTAGAAAAATTGCAAAGAGAGAGAGAGGGTTTGTGGAAATAGCGGCTGCCAGGTTTCCAAAAAAAAGATGAAAAAAACGACTTGGAAAACAAAAACGGGGGCCCGGCGCCAATTAGAGGTGAGTCGGGCACTGGAGCGCGACTCACCTCTAATCCGAATCAACATAAAAAATCCCCAGATGGGAAATTAAAATTTCACCAAAACTCACTACGACCGGATTCACGGAATATTCATCCTGTTTCGCCAACTCCGTAATGGTTAGGAAACTTATTTAGGAAGCATGAGGTTTACGCTGGACACCCTGAAAAAAAACAAGGGGGATACAATGTTAAATAAAGTCTTAATGTCACCACGTCGGTATGTAAAGTCAACAAAACATCTTTGCTTCGTACTTAATGTGATCACATCTGTATGTATAGTCAACAATATATCTCTGCTTCCTACTTAATGTGATCACATCTGTATGTAAAGTCAACTTAACATTTTTGCTTCCTACAACATGTCACCACATCTGTATGTAAAGTCCACAAAATACCTGGCAAAAACTAATTTTTATAACGTAGCAATTAAGTGCCGTGGCTGATTTTTGGATATTTGAAAGAACAATGTTTTCACTATCATATCTTAAAATTAAGAAATTTGGTACATACGAGAAGACGCAGCCTTTACATTAATACAGGTTGCCATAAGCGTTGTTGTAATATAGGCCAGTTGTGTCTGATACTATCGTTTAAAAATTCAAAGTTTTCGTAACGTTGTCTGTAAGTGCCGTGCCTGGATTTTTAATATGTTACAGACCAAGTCAGTGTGCTTGTAATATCTTATAATCACACAATTCTACGCGCAGGAAAAAAAATATCCATGAAGTTTAGTGCAGACTAAAATTTTACCAGGGGAATATAGACTAAGTAGAATGAGGTTGCCATGTGTGCAATTTTCTCAACACATAAGGTGTAACAATTGTTGCTCGCAAATTATGACATCTAGATGACATTGAGCAGGGAGCAGGTGCAATGTGCGCTGCCTACTCAATGTGATCATAATGTCACGTCTGACCCCTCAAATACAGTTCTGTAGGAAGCAATGCATAAGCAGCTAGGCGCTAATACGCAGCCCTTAAGTTGGAAGCGGACTGCTCCACTCTCACTTGATACCCTCAGATGGCATTAAGTAGGAAGCAATGTGATATGTATCTCTGCTTCCAACGTAATGTCACCACCTAGCTTCCACGATTAGGTTTAAAATAAGACGCTTTGATTTGATTTGATTTGATTTATTCATTAAAGTGTTCTACCAAGACATTCACGCTTCCTTGCTTCGTGAGGTATATTTTGGAAGCACATTGCTTCCAACACCGGTTTTAATCCCAATCAAATTTTTGTTGGAAGCAGATTGGAAGCAGCATTTAGGTTTTAATGAAAATGAACGCTGCAAAAAGAGCGCCGGACGGACAGACGTACAGAAAATACAATCGCAATACCAGTGCCACATGCTAAAGCATGTGTGCTCGGTAATAAGTGGAAATTCATTATCGTTGGGATTTTTTGGAACGTGCAGTCACACACATCCGAATTCAAAAGAAATATTTACGCAAATGCGTAACTTTGAGAATGCTAAGCATATAATTTGCTGGAGCAAAATTTCTTATTCAATAAAATTTTTGCTTAGCAATGCGTAAGTGCGTGCGCAACTTCACCTAGGTTTGCGTAACTTGCGCATTGAGTACCTCGTAGCGCATTCCGAAAAAATACGGATATCATTCCCTTATCTCAATATCTTCAGTGTTGCAAAAGAAATTTATCCAAATTGTATATTTACAGAGTTTTGAATCCTTTTGAAATGACAACTTGAATTTTTATTATTTTTGAATTATTCTAAAAATACGAGTTGGATTTTTGTTTAAAAAAATCAAATATTCTCTGCGATACTAAATCGCGACTAGGAAATGAAAAATCAATTGTAAACTATCCATTTTAGTAAAAGCTGCGCAAATACTTATACTCGGTCCAGAGCTAAAGTTAGATATAGAGATTTTACTAGGGTTCGCAATCCGATCCGAACGAATCCGATCCGATCCGCAATCCGCGGATTATTGCGGATCGGATCAACTCTCTAATCCGATCCTAAAACCTAATCCGTCGGATCAAAATCCGAAAAATCCGACGGATCGCGGATCGGATTTCGGATTTTTAATTTTTTTTGCCTATGCGGCAACTTAACTTCAACTACAGCAAAACTATGACATTACACTCATCAGGAATTGTTTGTATACATCTCTTGCCCATTATAGAGCGTTGTGTGCAATTAATAGTGTAAAATTTAATCCAAAGTAATATACAAAACCAAGAATGCATGTCGCACACATTGCGAACGCTAGATTTTACGCAAATCATCTCTTTCAAAACCCCGGGAATGTCGTCCCGCAAATTGTTGCTTCAGGCATTTGCCTGTGATTAACTTTTGAGTACCTTCCCGGGTATGACTTTTAAATCCACTGACCAACACTTTGCAACTGGTCAGAGGATTATGTGTGTGACATAATTCTTGGAAATGAATTCAACGGATGAAAGCTCAGATCGCATGGAGCACACATTAAAACATTCAAAACAAATCCAACGTCGTTCAACTTAAATTTTTTTTAGGCACGTTTGGTGTCCAAAAAAAAGGTGTGACGTCATTTAACCCCCTGTATGACGTCATCCGGTGGACAAAAGTCAGTCCAGTAAAAACAAATCTCAACTCTGCTCACGAAAACTTGAAAAAAAATATTTTATGTCAAATCCTTTTTCAATGCACCCTGAACGCTGTTTCTGCCTGAACGCTGTTGTACAAAACCGGATGGAATTTGTGAGTGCATTCAAAATCATTTAGATGTGTATGCAGTTTTTAGTCCGTGCACTTTTTGTTTTTTTTGTAAAAGGCGGAGGATGAAATTCAATTTTCCCAAGCAGAAGCAAAAGCGAAGCATTTGCTGCTTTCTCCCTGGAAAACTTTCTCTCTGTCATTCCGAGGGGGTGAGTAGTACTCAGCTCCTTTGCAATAAATCAAGTCCCCCCCCCCCCCGTATTTCCAGTGTGCAGTGTGTCTAAGGCCTTGTCCGTGCTGTGGGACCTTAAAAAGCTGGCTCGCTGTAGAGACCGGATACACTATAGTTACAGAGAGTTAGACGAAGCGGAGTTACTCATCATCCATGAAAGGAAAAGCGATTCAGTCCACGTCACTCAAACCCGTCCAACTCAAAAGGGGGGAAAGCAGAGGCGAATGCGAAGAACAACGAGAGCAGAGAGGGGAGACGAAAAAAGAGACGGACAAGCTTCACATCGGCAGGAAATGGATGGGCACACAGAAAATGGCAGAGGCGAAGCACACAATGAAGGGGGAAAAAAAGGGGGGGAGTCCTCACATACAGGGTGGACCAAAAAGTAAGTAAACTATTTCCCCATGTTATAACATGGGGAAATAGGTAACTATTTCCCTACGTACTTACTTTCCGGTCCACCCTGTACATAGGGAACTAGTGGGGTGATTTCTCAAAAACCTCTCTACATAACACTGGCTGAAAAAAACTCGTAGCTCCATTCCCTCCGTCGACGGAGGAGATTCACACACATTTCTCAATCCCCCCGCTCACAGTGATGGGGACGGAGGAAGGCGGAGAATGATTTATGGCCGGCCGGGAGAAAAATGGATTATCCTCCCCAGCAGCAGCCCAAGCGAAAAGGAAAAGGAAGAATGGGATATATGTATTTTTTGAGAAAACGTGTTGTGGGTGGGTTTTAAATAAAATTTTTAGCACTCAGTCCGGAGTTCAACACTAATACACTGTGATTTTTTTTTGGAATTTCTAAATCATTGAAAGGCGTCTTAAACAGTTCAAAAATCAAAGCCGGGAAATTATTCTGTTCGTATGATCTCTGATTCTGTTCGTATGATCTCTGATTCTGTTCGTATGATCTCTGATTCTGTTCGTATGATCTCTGATTCTGTTCGTATGATCTCTTGTTCTTATTATGTAGGACTGTGTTCCACTAGCCAGAGTTAAATACAACAACAAATACACATGTATTTAGCAACGATTGCCTTCCAATCTCTTTGCATAAATGTACAGGGTGGACCATTCAGTAACCGTCGTAATTCCCTATAGCAAAGCTGTATACAATTAATAACATGGACTCTGCTGTTTCCTTTCCAACGTTCAAAGAGACAGTTCAAAAATGAAAACCTGAGAAATATTAAATTTGTGCGGATCCTCACATCCCAAAATGCAAAGGCAATTTTCCATCCACGTGAACCCATAACAAATACTTAAAATCAAAGGAGTAAAAAGTACGGAGGAATGAAAAAAATATTTTTGAGAAAAATACGAGTGTTGTGTATGGACCCTGGTAGCGAAGCGGTTAAAAAAAAGTTTCAAAATTATTCACAGCCAAAGTCCGAAAAAATGACTTCAAACTATAAACGAAGAGGGCTGTCTCCGTCAAACTAATCGTCGGACTAGAAAAATTGAAAAACAGGGTGACCCCGCGGATGAAGTTTACCTCCATTTTTTTTTGATTCTTTACTAATTCCAATATTGTCCCAATGGAGGAAGGTCGGCGTCCTTGGTCCTTTGCGTACTAAAAAGTGTGGACGGGTTAGAAAAGAATTCGACCACCAAAATGTCCCTAGCTTTTTACGGCGCGGCAAACACCGCGGAAGCGTAAACATTTAAACAAATTACAAATAGCGTTAAACCGTAAAAATGAACCAGGATCCCTTTAACCACTTCGCTACCAAGTACATGCAAAATTGCATGTACTTGGTAGCGAAGTGGTTAAATCCGGCAATTACGGCACATTTATATTAAATTAATCCAAAATTAATCATTCAGTCAGCACATGAGGCCCGGTTTAGAGTGAAAAATTCCTTCACTGTGTCCAGGTAACTCCCAGGAACTTTTCCCCACAAACATTGTCATGGAGAATTTTTCCTTTCTCCCTAAACACGGATCATCATTTTGGATGGACACTTTTCAACCACTTTGCTCAAGCCTTGGTAAGTTTAAGGGTAAGTCAGTTTAAGGGCTTGAGCGAAGAGGTTAAAAAACAGTGTTTTTAGTCAAAAATTTTCTTATCAAAATGTAAAAAATCTCATTATGTTTACCAAAAAAAAATTCCCCAACTTGCCTCCTCTTTTGTCAAGCAATTTCAATTCCAGCCCAGCTGGGCGCATTTCTTCACAAAATAGATCCCAGCAGCGTAAAGGACACATCCGCCAATGGAGACAATGAGTATCAAAATATGACAATGGGACAGTATTCACACACCAGGTGTTCCAGCCAGCCAGCAGGTGAGATATGTATTGTATTCTTTATCCCTATTTGATGCTGTTGTCGTGAGGCACGACACAAATTTTGCTCCCATTTCCCACATCCCCCGCGTGTGTTCATCAACATCGTGCCCACATCACAATGGAAATTTAAAGCGAAATAACGAAACAGAAACCCCAAATTTCCCCATGGCAACCGGGAGTAACTCTGGTTTTAATTCCCACACATACACGGTGGATCATCCAGTAACCGTTCATTCCCTATAGCAAAGCTATAGGAAGTAGACGGTTACTTTTCCGCCACCCTGTATAACACCGGGTAAATCCCATAATAATTCGGGGATCCATCATCACCATCATTTTGAAGTAGGGGGGCAGCAGAATAAGCTCCCGGGTAAACTCGCTGCAAGGGACTACCGTGGCAAAATGCACAGGGCGGGAATTTGAGCGGAAGATTTCCACATTTTTTTTGTTCAAAGCTGTGAATTTGGCGGCGGAAAATTTGGAAAAGGAAAATAGAAAAAAAAACGTTGAGGCCCGGGGGGTTTATGAAAGGGTTACTTTTGCGCCACCCTGTAGTTTAACCAAAAAAAAGGATTTAAAAAAAGATTTGAATCGTTTATTTAAATATCTCATTTTTTTCATTTCTTTTAAAATTAGTTTCCCCTGCATTTGAAGTCTTAACCACTTCGCTTCCCAAGTACATGCAAAATTGCAGGGTACTTGGGAAGCGAAGTGGTTAAAATTTAACATTCAACAATTACAAACGGCGAAGGCCCGCAAAGCGGGAAGGCGCTCTAGTTTTAAAATCTTAAAAAATCCCCCAACTTTTTGTATAAATCCCCGGGGGCTACAAACCGTTTAAAAACCCATTCTCAACCACACATAATAATTTAATAGCCCCATTCACACTCCTCGGTGTTTTTATCACCCCAGCAGCACGGAAGACAAATGGCCGCGCGAAGCCTTGCCACACGGTATGACATTTTTATGGGCCGGTTAGTCCGCCGTCTGCAAGGGATGCGAAGGACATTAAAACCCGGTGCACACTAAAGTGAAGTACTTGTTTACCACCACTAGTGGGTTGTAAAATGCGTGGGGCCTTGACCTACGGTACAAGTGTGTGCAGGTAACGGAGCACGTGGGTTTGTGTCAGCTGACCCAAACTGATCCATGTTTTGGGGGCCTTTGCAAATAAAATTGGGAAAAGTTGGCGTACCTTAACCCTACTTCCAAAATTGCATGGAGTTGGGAAGCGAAGAGGTTAGGGGGGAATATTTTAAAATATAAACTAGCTCCACCCGCCACGCACTCCACCCAGCTTCAACCTCCACGCCTAGCGCCGCCTAGTCATTTAATTATAGTGGCTCAAGTATCATTTCAGAGCCAAAGGTGAATCCCGACCGGCTCAATTACTTTTAAAATGTATTTAATTGCAAATTACAGCGAGGATTTGGAAAGTAATTAAATTTACAAATTGCAAATTACAGCGAGAATTTGGAAAGTAATTAAATTTACAAATTGCAAATTACAGCGAGAATTTGGAAAGTAAATTAATTACGCACTACATTGTGTTCAATTTACTTCCGTTCAATTACTTTTACTTGAAATTTATTCAATTTTACATCGAATTTTCAAACTAATAATTTCTCACAAGTGCCGCCCTTGGGTCTTTCAGCCCCCTGAATTAAAACACGAAAAGTGCTCCACATTTTGTGTCCACTTCGGTAGCCGCCACCAAAGTGGACACATTTTGTGTCCACTTGGTTAGCGAAGTGGTTAGCAAAAACCAAAAATTTGGAAAATAAAAAAATTCCTCCAACAGACAAAAAAGTTTAAACTTTTTCCAAAATTTTCCTCTTCGGGACACGATTAATTACAAGCAGTCGCCTGCACAAAAAATAAAAACCTACCACAAAACTGCTCCGCACAGCTACAAAAAAAATTTTCAAATGAAAACTCGATAAAAACCCTACAAAATCAAAGTACATGCAAAATTGCATGGACTTGCAAAGTGGTTAATCTAAAAAAAAACCTTTAAACTTTTTCCAGGTTCAAAAATCCAGGGCCGCCCGGATCACCTTTGACAAATTCCTGACTAAACTTCAAAAGGGGAAAACACACGCACACACGTAAAGCACTTTTAAATTTGGAACACAAAATTCTTGACAAAAATCCACTAAAATTCCGCCAACTCGTTTTTGTAGACACTGCGCGAGCGGAGGGGCCGAAGCCGTACAACTCAGCCGCGGCCGCGGGAGTGACACAATATTATGTACAACCGAGGAGAGAGGTCAAACTCATAAAAGAGGACTAAACAAGTCCATAAAACTGAAAAGTGGTGGTGGCGGTGTTTTATGGTGGGTTTACAGCCTTGGAGTCAAAAGGGAACAAGGGATCGGAAGCTCCACACACAGTTTGGAAAAAAAACAGAAGAAATATCACAAAAATAGGGTTAGGAGGAAAAAAATTGTGCAAAAATAAAAGTTGCGTTGAAATACGTCCACATTGAACACACATTAGAATAATTTGTTATAATAATAATAATATGTTTTCACGATAATATATAAATTTGCTTTCAGTGACTATATGAATGTGAATGCTTTCAGCAGTTGGATTTAGGAATCCCCCCCCCCCTTTTTATAAAATATAGATGTAGTTCTTGTAAATATATTCACCCAAAACCTAAATCCCACATACAAATGTTAAATACTTAAGAATTAATGTAAACTCCAAAAGTTGATTTGCCGGGCGTAGGTTGCCTACGTAGTTTTAAGTCTCATTCTTTTTGTTGTAGTAACGTATTTATAGTCCTTTTTATTTTTTGGTCCATCGTCGTCGTAGTCTCCTTGTGTTCGAAGCTCTCCTCCTTTTAGCATTTTCTCTCTCTTCGCGCGTTCCCAATTTTTTTCTGCTGCGGGTGACACTGACTGAGCGGGTGACATTAATTTTCAGTCTGGAGCGAGGAGCCAGAGCCTTCGTTTCTTCCCCCTGTCGTGTCTGACACTTTTAAAAAATTGAGGAGCGCTCCGCAATGGGGGGAAATGATGGTGGATGATCGAAAGGGAGAGACGAGAGAATTGTAGCAATGTTAAAATAACAGCAGCAGCAGCAGCAGCACAGAATGGAGAAAAGAAGCAAAACTTTTGTTGTACGTTCAAACCTTTCAGAGAATACCAAAAATATGTGTACAAAATCATGAGTGTTGGGTTAGCACACATTCATATAACGTAAAACTATTTTTTCGGATTGAGAAATCCATTGATTATATACCTATATATTTACATTAAATTGTAGCAATACAGGGTGGACCATTCAGTAACCGTCTAATTCCCTGCTAATGGGAATTAGACTCTAAATTACTACTATTACTAAATACTCTAAATTTCCATGTGTAAATTAAATACATAATTTTTAAATTATTTAAATATAATAGCTACTATTTAGAAACAAAAAATCTCACAATTGAATTTGTATTTGTAGTATTTAGAGTAGGAACTTGGGTTAAATTAACCACTTTGCTTCCCCATGTAATTTATGTATACTTGAGGTTATTTGAGCCTTGGATCCAACAAATACAGGGTATTTGTCCTGTCCAGTACAACCCTGTGTATCAATTCGTGTGAAATTTGTTTTTCCCTATAGAAAAATGTAAAATCCCGCGCTCAAAAAAAACCTTTTGTCTCGAACCAAAATACATTACACTCAAATAAAAGTGTATAAACAAATAATCCGGGCATGGATTCATGTACAAAACTCAAGTTTCAACTTAAGAATTGGCTCAAGTGGAAGACATAAGTTTGCTTAAGTAAAAACTTAAACATCATTCATAAAATACTACTTGGGGTAACTTAAAGGAAACGCGCTTTCCTCACTACTTACGTGTAAATTTGCCTACATACAACAGCTGTGGGCTCGCGGCAGTTTTTGAATTATCCCCGCCTGTGCATTTGACTTGTTTTAAAGTAGAAATAGCATAAGCTATGCATAGCCAGGGATTGATGGATTTCAATAATTTGTCTATAACTTTGTTACCGGCAGAATTCCATGCCTGTAATTTTGATAGTGTAAAGATAAAGTGGCTTTTAATTATTATGGTTAAGCATTAGTTTTTTAAAATGTACATTTTATTAGGTCTGTGTGTCACTTTCCACACCTTGTTTTGATATCAAGGCATTTGCATCATTGCTGCCTTCAGGTCCGCCATGCAAAATTATTGCATGGAGTTGGGAAGCGAAGGAATCACAATTTTCAGATCCAAAAGTTTCCCCTTAATAATTGAGAACAAGTCTATCATTTTTTTGGGGGGCAGGGAGCCTTTGGTTCGTGCACTCTGATTTTTGTTACACGCTACAGCTATCCCCTCCCCCGTGTCTGTGAGACAAATGACTTTTAATAAAGTAATCATCATTTGTTTTTCCTCTACTCGTCCGACTACGAAGCATCAACACACCGAGGATGGGGAAAAAAATACACAGAGCAGACTCTGACTGATGACTCAATTGTTAAAAAAGACGGACGAAATAATACCGAGTGTGGAAACGAAGGGAAGGCCTGCCTTTTGGATTTTGATGGATGGATCCACTGGGCTAAAGGATTTTGGAGAATAGAAATTACTAAAGGAGAGAGTAAACAAAAATAAAATGCTACAACTCTGCGAGTCAAAAAGCGGGGAAATAAGGAAACAATTATAATAATAAACACAAGTAAATGATATATGACAAGTAAGCAAAAAGTAAATGAGCCCAATTTTTAATTCCGAATAAACTACGACCTTCCCGGAGCATTGTAATGATTTTTTAATTTTTAGCACTCAATACACCAAAGGTATTTGGAGTGGGGCTTTGGCAAAAGCAGGATCATATTTCTAGTCCCTTTTGTAGAAATATTTCTTGATTTCAGTATCCTATGGGTCACCTAATCACTGCCGAAAACTACTCACAAACATAAACGCAAAACTGACTAATTTTAGGTTTGAAATTAGGTTTGAGTTTGTACACAAACTCAAACGGTAGCACACGTGGAAAAACGGCGCCGCGCGCACCCGC